>JAGKTI010001628.1:0-11741 GCA_018397915.1 Birgus latro | reverse complement strand
AGGTCACCGGATAGTGGTCGTCCGGATAGTAGAGAGATTACTGTATTCTGGTAACTGTTGTTTTACTAGGGGCTGATGTGAATTGAAGGGTTAAAATGGGGGACCTTGAACTTGAAGTCTGGACAGAAAAAAATTACTTCCATAAGTAGCAAGTAGGCTGTTGCACCAGCCAATCGGGGTGGTACTCCCAAGGGGAATGGGAATGCTGGTAATAGGGACAGCTGGAGCTCCTGTTTCACTAGCTACTAGAATACCTGACCATCCTGACCATCCCCCTTTGCACCTTTTCAGTGTGACACTAACACGGAGAGTACACCAGCATACTCTCCCAAACACTTTAACTATCTCATGCACTACCCTACATGCGTGTTACATATCACACAACATACCCCATTACATCACAGGGGTTGACGCCAAGAAGGGCATGCAGCCAAAAAAATCTGTCCCAATACCTGAGGTGAGGCGTGATAAGGGCTCCGCCAACATAGATTTTATTTTTGAGGCCGGGATGGGATGGGACTCGGATCTGTTCTGGAGAGTACAGGGCACTGCGGTTCCCAGGCTGCCGCCTCTATCCAACAGAGAGGGGGCCCAAACCTGGGAGTAGTGCCCCAGAAGGCTGCCCTATAAGTGGGTGTGTAATGACAGGGCAGTTACAGCGACAAAGCACACTTGGAGAGTGTTCCTGCAGCTATTCTGGCAGGGTGCCCCGAGCCACTGCCACAGCCACTGGTCATGGATGGTGGGCTATGGGTCCCAGATCCTATGTCTGGACTTGGGACTGTGCGGGTGGGTGGGACCTGTGGTCTGTCTCTCCCCGTTATTTTTACCGATCATGACAAAAATAACAGGGAATCAAAGCAACCCTGAGGAAACTAAATGACCCAAGGGGATCAAAGTGGTGTCATGGAATGTGGGAAGTCTGAGGTGTAGAGCATGGGAAGTAGTTGAGGTGTTGAGTAGGAGGTGGGTGGTTGTTAGATGTGTGCGAAAAGTCAAATATAGGGGAGGATCAGCCAGAATGATAGCGGGAGGGGTTGTCATTACATGTTATTTTGGCAAGGTAGGGCAGATTGATGTGGTGATGTGGGTGTGTTAGTTAAGAAGAAATGGGTGGAATATGTCATGAATGTAACATGAGTAAGTGGAAGGATATAGTAGTGAAAATTTTGCTCAGTGGGATAATGTTTTCATTCATATCGGCGTATGCTCCACAGGCAAGCTTGAATGTGGCAGAAGATAGATTCTGAGATGACTTAATACGTGTAGTAAGTGGTATGGGGGATGATGAGATTTTAGTTTTGGGAGGGGACTTGAATGGTCATGTAGGAGATGCAGCTCAAGGATATGAACTACATGGGGGATGTGCATATGGTGCGAGAGATGAGGGATAAGGGAAAGGGATACTTGAGTTTGGGATGGCAATGAACATGATTGTGTACAACACACATTTTAGGAAATGTGAGAGTACTGTAGGTTGATGACATACGAGTCTGGGGGAAATGGTAGCCAGGCTATTTCCTGGTCAGGAGGGCTGATAGGAGGTTAGTGAGATATATTAACTCCCATGACACCGATTCACATCTGAGGACATGTGGTCAACAGGCGCCGATTCACGTCTGAGGACATTTTCATATTTCATGGGCATGTTTCAACTTAAAAATCCGCCCACCTCACTGGGAGTGGTGTGGAGGCTCTCTTGTGTGCCTGAGGGTGCAGGGAGAGGCTAGCTGGGACAGAGTTTGGGATGGAGGGGAGGCTGGGGGGTTGGGAGGCCCACCCAGGGCAACTGAGAATTGTGGGGGAGAGGCAGACAGAGACAGAGTACGGTGTGGGACAGGCTCCTGGAGGGGTAAAGCACACGTGTACTGATGCAGTCAGCCACCCACATACTGGGAGAGATATAAACCAGCCAGTTGATGGACTGTAGTACCAAATATTTTTTGGAAAATCCAAACTATGAAAATAAGCCCGGTTCTGGGAAGGGGATAGGGTGCAGGGTTCCCGGTGTTGGGGTTAAGGTTGTACGGAGCGGGAAGTGTGTGTGGCAACACAAGTTATTGATACATGATGTGGTGCTTAGGGAGAGGGTGATGAAAAAGGGGACCTGCGCACCTAGGAGGAGAGTATGGAGGTTGGAAAGCCGAGCAGTGGGGGATGCCTTCTGTGGCGGGATGAATAGGGAGCCACTGACAGAGGTGTTAATGAACTGTACATAGCTTTCAAGAACATCTGAGAGTTAGTGATTTAGTAAGTGGATGGACAAGTGACCCCCCCTCCCATACAGTAAACTGGTGGTGGGATGAAGATGTGGAAGCTGTAGTTCAGGAGAAAAAATGCTGTTCTGGAAATGGAGGGGGGGGGGGGGTGGTAACAGAGAGGAATACTTGCCTGCCAAGTGTAAAGCTAGAAGAGAGGTTTACAGGGCAAAGTCTGAGTCTTGGAAACTTTACTTGACATCCTAAATAGTGCGGAGAGGAAGAATATGATATTTAGGTGGCAAATCAGATGAGGAGGGAAAACAAGGATATCATAGGTGAACAGTGTGTGAAGAATGATGAAGGAAAGATAATGGTGAACAGTGGGTATAAAAGATGCCTGGAGAAGGCATTATAACTGGTTGTTGAATGAAGAGTCTGACAGGAACAGGGAAAGCTTGGAGCCAGCAGATCCAGTGTATGACCCTTGCCCTTTGATTGATGCTGCTACTGTATTTACCTATTTGTATTTACCTATTTGTAGTATACAGGAATTGAGCTACGCTCGTGTTGTCCCGTCTCCATATCTACATTCATCTAATCTAGTTTTAAATACATGAATGTTTTTCGCCTGCACCACCTCTTCGTCTAAGTCATTCCAAATACTTATGCTTCTATTCGGGAAACTGAACTTTTTGAGATCATTAAGACATCTACTTTTCCTCAACTTGAAGCCATGACCTCTTGTTCTTCCATCATCCAACACAAAAAGATCCCCTCTATCCACCCTTTCCAATTCTCTTACATTTCTAAATATCGTGATCAAGTCACCTCTTTCCCTTCTCTCGTGCAATGTTGGTAACTTCAGTTTTTCCAATCTCTCCTCGTAGGTGAGTTCCCTTAAACACGGTATCATCTTCGTTGCCATCCGTTGGACCCTTTCTAGTTTATCAATATGCTTCTTCAAATGAGGTGACCATACCACCGCCGCATACTCTAGTCTTGGTCTTATCATGGTCACTATCAACTCCCTCAACATTTCCTCATCCATATAATTAAAAGCCACTCTCATGTTGGTCAGTAATCCATAAGTTCCCCCAATAATTTTGTTTATATGCTTTTCTGGTGACAAGTCATCCCGAATAATCACTCCCATATCTTTCTCATCCTTTCTTTTACTAATCATCTCATTGCCCATTTTATATGTCCAGTGTGGTCTTCTTTCACTTATACCCATTTCTAATACATGACACTTCTTGGCATTAAAGTCCATTTTCCAAGTCTGGCTCCAGCTGTGTATTTTGTCCAAGTCCCCTTGCAGTTCTTTACAACTATCAATACATTTAATATGTTTCATAATTTTAGCATCATCTGCAAACATACTCATGTAACTATTCAAACCCTCTGGCAAATCATTTACATATATCAGAAACATTACTGGGGCCAAGACAGAGCCCTGGGGTACTCCACTAGTCACATTTCTCCACAGTGATACCTTGTCTCTTATTACTGTTCTAATCTGCCTTCCTATCAAATAATCTCCCATCCACTTTAATAGTTTCCCATGCACCCCTCCAAATGTCCTCAACTTCCACAGTAGTCTCTTATAGGGTACCCTGTCAAATGCTTTCTTAAGATCCAGATAGACACAGTCTGCCCATCCCTCTCTCTCCTGTACGACATCTGTTACCCTACTGTAGAAACTTAGTAGGTTAGTAATACATGATCTTCCTTCCCTAAAACCAAACTGTCTTGGTGTTATCACTTCATTTTCTTCTAAATACTTTATCCATCTTTTTCTAATAACTTTCTCACAGATTTTACAAACAATACTAGTAAGTGACACAGGTCTATAATTAAGTGGATCCTCCCTATCTCCTCCCTTAAAGATTGGCACAATACTTGCTCTTTTCCAAAATTTAGGTAACTGTCCATTTTCAAGCGAGGTTTTGATAATGACATAAACTGGCCACACTAACTGGTCGGCACATTCCTTCAGGATCCATCCAGCCACACCATCTGGTCCCATTGCTTTTCTCACATCCAAATCCTTCATCAGCTGTAGCACCTCATCCATGTCAACTGTAATTTCGGTCATTCTCGTCAGCCTGGGTTCCATTTCAGGCTCCCTAAATTCGTCTTCCAATACATAAACTGACTGTAGCTTGTTGTTCATTATTTCACACAAGTCTTCCTCTCTTTCATATGTTTCATCTCCATCCCTCAGTCGTATTATACTGTCCTTAACTTTCATTTTGCCATTTACAAACCTATAAAATAGTTTTGGCTCTTTTTTACAGTTAGATACAATATCTTTTTCGTATTTCCTTTCCTCTTCTCTCCGTATCCTTACATATTCATTTCTAACCTGCTTGTACTCCTCCCAGGCCCTTTCACTATACCTTCTTCTCACTTTCTTCCATGCTTTTTTTCTTGCCTCTTGTGCCATCCTACATCTGTTGTTAAACCATTCTTTCTTCCTTTCCATAGCTGCAGAAAATTTTGGGACATACTTAGTAACTCCTGTTTTATATACTTCTATCAAAAACTCATATTTCTCATCAACATTTGTGATCATATTCATTTTACTCCATTCTACATTTTGGAAAAAGTTTCTCAAGGAAGCAAAGTCTGCCTTCCCATAATTGTATCTATTTTCTCTGTGTTTTTCATCTCTTTCTCCTTCCCTCACTCCTACCACGTCTATCTCAATTACCAGATGATCACTTTTACCAAAGGGGCAATGGTAGTTTATGTTCCTCACATCATTTGGGTCCTTTGTGAATAATAGGTCAAGCCTGGATGGTTCATCAACACCCCTAATTCTTGTGTTTTCTTTGATCAACTGGGTTAACATGTTTTCCATCATCAATTCCATTAATTTATTTCCCCATGATTCTTCATTGCTCCCAGCATCCATACTTTCCCAATCAACTTCTCTACAGTTAAAATCTCCCATTAATATTATTCTATTTCTTCGTTCAATTAACATTTCTAGCCTAATAATGGATTCACTTATTAACTGTTCGTAATCGTCCTTTGTCCATGCCCTAGTTTTGGGGGGCATATAAAAAACTATTACATCCGTTTTTTCTCCATATTTGTCCTCTATTTCAATTCCCAAAAGTTCAGCCTTAGTATTTTCAATTTCTATATTCTTTACTCTTAGGTCATTATGGGTTAATATCACTATTCCTCCCCCAAATTTGCCTTCTCTGTCCTTCCTCCAAATCTTATAATTATTCCAGCCAAATAATTTTATATCGACATCTCGGGGCAATTTAGTCTCTACTAGGCAAACCATTTCAGGTTTATTTTCATTTAAGTAGTCTCCAATTTCCCCTTTCTTAGATATTAATCCATCTACGTTACTATACATGATGCTCAGATTTGCTGCACTGTTGTTATCTTTACTCGTTCTTCTCGTTTTCATATTCATATCCATCCCCTTTGTTTCCTTCACGTCTAGTTCTTCACATACCACTTCCTTGCCTTCATATCCATCACTCTCCAAAAAAAAATTTTACGTTCTTCCTCTGTCCTCCTGTCATTTTTTTCCTTTACTTGGTCCTTCAAAGATTTTAAGACTTCTCTTTCTTCTTCATTCAAGTCTTTTCTTACTATAATATTTTCCATTCCTGCCTCTTTACTTAGTTTCCAGGTCACCTTAAGTATGTCATTTACAACACTTTCTGAAGACATCTTAACTCTCATTGGTCTTGCTTCCCCTTTCTTATATGGCCCTATCCTCCTTACTTCCTCAATTTCTTTTTCCCACTTGTTTCCTTCGGGATCGATCTTGTTCAATATTTGCCTCACCTGATTTGAGTCTCTCTCGAGTCTCACAGACCTAACTTTTTCTTCTTCCTCCCTGTTTCCAAATATTATCACACATCTGTTCCTTTCTACTGTTTCTCTCACTATTTTCTCTTTTTTCTTCAATATTTTCACTACATTTTCTTCCATTTTTTTCTTGTTCATTTCCCTTTCTTCCTGAATAATTTCCCTTAAACTGACTACTTCTTTCTGTTCTTCTTCCACATGTGCCCACTTTGCCTTTTGCTCTTCTAACACACTACTTACCTTCTCTGTTTGGTTACTGCTTTCTTCTAGTTTTCTCCGTAATTCAATATTTTCTCGTTTTAAATTCTCGATCTCCTGGTTCGCTGTCTCATTGGCCTGTATCAAACTCTGTATAGCATTTTCGGTCTTTTCAGGCATCTCTTGATACTAGATCTTCCACTTTCTTTTCTAGACCACTAATTCTCATAATCAATGTTTTAACCAGGTCCATTACATTTGTCTCACTGTCAAATTCTGGGAATTCCGGTTCCCCAGTGTTTACATGGTCAGCCATCTTTAAGGTCGGTTGCAGTACTAAACTGAACAGCTGTTCCCAAAATTCCTATAAAAACATTCATGTATACTTAATGACAATTGTTCTTTACATTTTTGATAGACTATAATAACTTGCAATACTTAAAATTATTAACAAGACTGGAGACAGGACAATTCCTGAAAACTACTTAGGGTTTGTTGAGGCGGTTTGAGACACGTCTTCTCGCTGTGGCTGCCACTCCGTGTGGCAGGAGCCACAGGATGCTGGTTGGGCCAGCAGCAGGTGTGTCTGATGAAATGTTGAAAGCCTCAGGAAATATAGGAGTGGGGTTAGTCACTGACCTGATAAATACAATTATATATGAGTGTGTTGTCCCAGATGATTAGTTGAAGAGTGTAATTGTAAATGTGTACAAAGGCGAATGGTGATGCCCTGGAAAGAGGAAATTATTGAGGCATAAAGCTTTTGGAATAGATAATGATGGTAATGGAGAGGGTTCTACAAGGTATGATTCAAAATGTGAATACTGATGTGATGCAGTTTGGGTTTATGCCACACACAGGGACCACTGATGCCATATTTATTGTTCGACAGCTTCAGGAAAAATTTTATAGGATGAATGGGATCTGTACTTTGTTTCAGCTTATTTGGAGAAGGCATTTCACAGAGTCCCTTGAGAGGCGGTGAAGTGGACAATGAGAAAGCTTGGGATCAAGGAGTGGCTGGTTAGGGTGGTTATGGCTATGTGTGGGGGTGCTCGCAACCAAGTGAGGGTGAGTGGAGATTTGAATGATGAGTTTTCTGTGAATGATGATGTGCACCAGGGGGAAGTTTTAGGCCCCTTATTGTTTACCATGGAAGCCCTCTCATGTGACTTCAGAAACAGACTTTGTTGGAGATGTATGCTGATGTTTTGGTATTGATTGCTGGAAATGAAAGGGAGGAAGGAAAGACTTAGGAAGTGGAGAGATGGTATAGGGCACAAGGGCTTAAGAGTATATGCAGGTAAAACTGAAGTGATAGTGAAATGCGTGCAGTCAGGAACACGGCAGGGCATTCCACCACGGCAGCAGACGACAGTGAAGCCCCCAGCCTAGGAAGAACCGATGGGAGTGCACAATCGGCATCGAACAGTTCCAGGCAGGACCGACACACCTGTCCAAGTCCCCGGTGCCCCTCTCGCTCCCAACCGATGCTGCATCAGGTGAGCTGGAAAAGCCACCTAGACCTCGGCAAAAGTCATCCTCGCCAGGTTAGGGGCGGAATTGCTAAGCCAATCCCAAGCAATGCCACGATACAGGCCACCATCCATATCAGGTCAGAGGTAGAGCCGGTCACCGTCCGCTCCTCAGGGCCGCGACACAGGCCACCGTCTGCGTCGGGTTGAGGCACAGCCGGCTCCTCACCTACAGGAGGCCCTCTTTCCCCTTCAGGAGGCAGGGTACAGCGAGCTCTGGCTTGTGTTTTCCCTGTAGTCCACCGGGGCAGATGAACCACCGTGCAGGCCACTGTCCGCTCCTCACCCTCTGTCTCCCAGGCGTCTCCTGACGTGGAGGTCCTTTCAGGAGGCAGGGTACAGCGAGCTCCAACTCATGTTTTCCCTGTGGTCTGCCAGGACAGAGGAACCACCGTGCAGGCCACCGTCTGCTCCTCGCCCTCTGTCTCTAGGGCGTCTCCTGAAGATGAGGTCCCTTGCCTGGGCCACCCCTCTTCCTGTGGTCTGGCGGGACACGCTCCCCCTACAACATGAGGTGAGCACCGGGGAGACCCTCTATTGGAGGACTACTGGTGAGGCCCCATCCGGAGCCTCGGCGTCCTCGCCCTCCAGACTGGCCCACCAGGGCGACCCTCCCAACGGAGGTCCCAGCAGCAGGGTTGCTGCAGACGTGTCCTGACGGTGACTCCCCCTGCCCGAGGTTGCCACGACATCACCCTGACGGCAACTTCCCCTTTCGGAAGTTGCTGCAGCTCCCCTCCGACGGTGACCCCAGGTTCGAGGGGCCCTAGTCCCCAGCCACCCCGGGAATACCCAGGACTCCAGGGCGAGACCTACCTGACGCGGGAGACCCACCCGGCACTCCCAGGAGCCAGCGCCGTCAGGCCTGCTTGCTCTCTTTCTTTGGCCCCAGTCCCGAGCCCCCCACCCCGTCAGGGCTCCAAGAGAGGTGAGCCTCCCATCACGCCACCCGCCAGAGAAGTGGTAGACACTCACACACACACCGTCCGGTAACTCCCCCGAGGAGAACAGTGAAAGTGTTATAAGTGCGATGAACTGAATAAGTACAAGTTTGAATTACTATGCTTGTACCTGTGATGCAAAGGCAGTGACTCACTCAAGGAAATTGGCCACAGGGACATTGTGGTACTCACATACTGTGTACTGTAGAACTGGACAGATCGTAGTGTACATGTATGTATATTCCTGTAACTACCCAAGTACTATAAAAGTACCACCCCTTGAATATCAACATATTCAGCCTGATATTATCCCCTAGTAAACTTAACCTAAAAGTCAATCCTAAAGTGCGGCCTGAACACCAGACGATGTGCCCATCTTAAAAGTGCAGGTCAGTTATAGTGATTAACTTAAAAGTGTAAAATTAAATTATCTAGCTTGTAATATCAAACTCACAGCCTCCCTCATGTGCACCGCCTAAAGTAGTGACGAGGATGGTACATTAATAAGTGTATTGTGGTATGACAGCGACGTCCAGTGTTACAATACTGTTGTGTATAAACGCCAATATAACCATACTTACCTTGTGTATTAGTGCTGTATTAGTAACTTGAATATTACAAAAATACTACCATACTTTCCTACAGTCTGTAGAGTGACATCTAGATTTCGTAGTGACTTGTCCCCTCAACCCTATGACCGCCTGACCTATTTCCGGTGTACCTGTGTAACATCAAATTTGTATCTGGAATTGTAACTTGGTTAATATATGTTTGTTTGTTTGGTTCCTGCTGAGTTTTTGTGCCTTGTCCTCCCTCTTGCATGCTGACCCGGTCTTAAGAACCCCACCCTAAGCCTACGTGTTCGAGGAATGAGAGGTCGGCCCTCAGAGATGTGGCACGATAAAACTCTGCCACACGCATACGTGTCTGAGGGACAAGTAGTTGAACCTCAAAAACATAGCATAACAGATACAGTAGTATCTAGGGCTAGTGGCGGAACTGTCAAAGAAGAAGGAGAGTGGCCATGTGCGATTTGCCACAAGGGTGTGGCATGTAAATCCGTCTTGCACAGTGTTTGTGATAAGTGGGTGCAATAGAGATGTGGTGGTATTACAAGCAGACTGCGAGATAATGCTGATTTCATGTGTGTGGAGTGTCGGGGAAAGTATGTGGAGATTGTCAGACGTGGAAGGATTGATCTTGCTGGTGAGTCTCTTGAGTGTTTGGAGGAGTTTTGTTATTTGGAAGACATGTTATGTCCTGGAGGAGAACCTAAAGCTAGCTCTGTGGCTTCAGTGAGGAGCAGTTGGAAGAAGTTCAGGGAGTTGTTGCCTCTCCTGACAATGAGAGGGCTTTCCCTCCGTGCTAAGGGATCTTTGTATGTGGCATTTGTTATGAGTGTAGTGCTGTATGGTGGTGAGACCAGGGTAGTAAAGGATAAGGATATTCGCAGGCTCAAACATACACAAATGACAATGATTAGGTAGATGTGCAGTATGTTCCTGAGTGTGAGGCCTGGAGAGGCTAGGTTTCTGATGGATGAGCTAAGAGGTAGGATGGGACTGGAGTGTGTTGGTGATGTGTTGAGGAGAGGTAGACTGAGATGGTTTGGGTATGTGGAGAGGATGGGGGATGATAACTGGGTGGAGAAAGTGGGAAGAGTTAACGCAGCGAGAGGCAGACTGAAAAAGACCTGGGATGAAGTCAAAGACTTTGTCCTCAGGGATAAGGGATTGAATAGGAAAGCTGCCAGAGATCGAGCAGCATGGAAAGCCACCATCAGGTGACCAGAGCTAATAGCTATTTCTTCTACTGATAAAGCAGATATCTTCGCTCAGACTTTCTCCTCCAATTCCACCTTAGACGATTCCGGTGCTATTCCTCCATCACTTCCCCCCTCTGACTTCTTCTTGATTGACATTAAAATGTCTTAAGCTGATGTATTTCCTGCCATCACTGGTCTCATTATTAACAAGGCATATGGGCCTGATGGAGTCCCTCCTGTTGTCCTCAAAAACTGTGTTTCTGTGCTTACACCCTGCCTAAGTAAACTCTTTTGCTTTTGTCTCTCAACTTGTACCTTTCCTTCTTGCTGGAAGTTTGCTCTCATTCAGCCAGTCCCAAAGAAGAGTGACCATTCCCAACCCTCTAACTATCATCCAATTGCTTTAACATCCTGTGTCTCAAAAGTTTTCGAGTCAATTCTTAACAGAAAAATTTTAAAGCATCTTTCCTGTCACAACCTTCTTTCTGATCGTCAGTATGGGTTCCGTCAGGGACGCTCCACTGGCGATCTTCTCACCTACCTTTCAGACTCTTGGTCATCCTCCTTTCGGAACTATGGCGAAAGCTTTGTCATTGCACTTGACATCTCAAAGGCTTTCGATCGAGTCTGGCATAAATCTTTAATTTCCAAACTGCCCTCCTACGGTTTCTATCCTTCTATCTGTGCCTTCATCTCTAGCTTCCTTTCTGGTCGTTCTATAGCCCTGTTGTAGACGGCCATCATTCTTCTCCTAGACCTATCAACAGTGGTGTTCCTCAGGGCTCTGTCCTATCACCAGCTCTCTTCCTTTTATTCATCAATGACCTTCTAAGCTGTACATCTAACCCTATCCCCTCATATGCTGATGATTCCACCCTTCACCTTTCCATTCAGTTCCTGCAACGTCCATCTCAGCAGTTACTTCAACAAAAAAGGGATGAGGCTATGGCACACCTAATATCTGATTTGACTTGTATCTCTGATTGGGGTAAAAATAATCTTGTTATTTTTAATGCATCAAAAACTCAGTTCTTACACTTATCAACCCCACAAAATCTTCCTCAGGATTACCCACTAATGTTTAATAATGTCCAACTCAGTCCTGCATCATCCTTGAACATGCTTGGGGTTTCATTCTCTTGAGATTTGTCTTGGAAAGAACATATTACATCTCTTGTGAAATCTGCTTCCAAAAGATTAGGGGTGCTAAGCCGATTCCGAACTTTCTTTACCCCTGCACAGTTGTTGACCTTGTACACAG
>JAGKTI010001627.1:55435-80867 GCA_018397915.1 Birgus latro | reverse complement strand
GCACTGTTGCTTCTTTATCTCTCTTCTATCGCTACTTCAATGGTCACTGTTCCTCTGAACTGTCTGCTTGCATCCCTCCACCTCTACGACGGGCACGTAGTACCCGTCTAGCAACAAACTCTCATCGCTTTTCTGTCCAACTCTCTAATGCAAGAGTTAACCGTTACTCCCAGTCCTTCATTTATGCAACTGGTCAACTCTGGAACTGTCTCCCTCTGCCTGTATTCCCTACTTCCTATGATCTCCAATCTTTCAAACGCAGTGTGTCCAGGCATCTCGAAATGAATGGATCTTGAATTTGGCTCTCTTTTGTATTGTTTTTGCTTTTTCTTGGACGGAACAGTATGTGGGCCCTGGCCTTTGGTTCCTTCTTCCGTGCATAAAAAAAAAAGGAAGCTACCGCCTCTATGAAAGGAAGGGAAGACAACACCAAATCCCACTCCAGTATCCATCTTAGACCAGTCAGTATAGACGGGGACAGAGCCCTCGTGAATGGAGGCATGTTCTAAAAAGAGGGAGAGAGACACCTGAGAGGGAAGTGAGCCCTTTTTTTCCAAGAACGGACCTACAAAATGTCACACGAGGGAGTAGCCAAGATCCCACTCTTGGAATCCGATATTGACAAACTGCCAGTCTTGGGACAGAGAAGTCTAACATAACAGACTGGACCCTGTAACCAAAGGGTTTCGGGAAACTAGGACAGGTGTCATAAACAGAAGATCGGGAATCCTGGGAAACAATGGCTCAAGAAACTGAGTCTGGAATGCGGTGAAGATGATACCAACACAACATCATCAGCAACTGGCGTCGCAAATCCAAGGGGAATACACCAGCATCCACCAACAAACTTGAAATCGGGGATGATCTGAATGCCCCGGTTGCCAGACGTACACCAGCATGATGCACAGAATTTAACGACCGAAGATGGGCAACTGTTGCAGAGGAGTAGACCTCATACCCATAATCAAGTTTAGGAAGAATCAGAGACCTATTCAATAGGAGGAGGGTCTGATGGTCAGCACCCAAAGAGGTATGAGCCAACACCCTCAAAAGACTCAACACTTTTAGCCATGCCGCCTTAACAGAACGAATATGAGGAACCCAGGTTAGTCGTCTATCAAACAGAAGACAAAGAAACTACGTCTCTTCCACACAGGATATTCGCCGACCATGTAGATACAAGGCAGGATCCGGGTGAACCCCTCGAATACGACAAAAATGCATAGCCACTGTCTTTGTTAAAGACAAATGGAAACCGCAAGACTCTGCCCAGTCAGAAATTCTATTGAGAGCCAGCTGCAACTTCCTCTCTATCAGAGACATTCTGGATGCGGTGAAGGAAATTGAGAAGTCATCGACATATAGTGATCCTCGTACACCGTCAGGAAGTACACTGATGACGCTGTTAACAGCTACAGCAAACAGAGTAACACTAAGGATACTCCCCTGTGGTACTCCATCTTCTAGTTCCCAGGCATTAGAAAACACTCCTCCCACTCTGACCCTTAAAAATTGGTTAGATAAAATTGTTGAATAAAAATAGGCAAGCACCCACGAAGACCAAACTCATGAAGAGAAAGTAAAATGCCATGATGCCAGGTAGTGTCATATGCCTTCTCCAGATCGAAGAATACCTTGACCTTGTGTTGGTTAGTGGAGAAAGCCTCAGAGACAGAGTATTCCAAGGACAGCAGTGTATCAGAGATAGATCGCAGTTTTCAAAAACCATAATGGGCAAGGGATAAGAAGTCACCTCTCTCTCTAAAAACCACACAAGCCTAACATTGACCATCTTCTCCAGAACTTTACAGATACAAGACGTCAAAGAAATCGGCCGATAATTTGTTGCCTGTAGGTGGCCCTTACCTGGTTTGGGGATGGGGATAACTACAGCAACACCCCAACAAGCCGGGAACCCTGAACACTAGATCTTATTAAACAGTGGAAGCAAAAACAAAAGAGACTCATCAAACAGGTGACATAAAAAGGCATAAGGAATATCACCATAACCAGGAGAAGAATCATGGCACTGTGGCAGAGCCGCCTGGAGTTCAGAAATTGAAAATGGAACATTGTAAGACTCTCCCCCTGCAGAGGCAAAACCGAGACCACGAGACTCTAGGTGCCGACGATGGCAAGCCGAAGGCGTATTTGCATCCTTCTGTGATACACTGGCAAAATGACCAACAAGCAACTCTGCAACAGCAAAAGGATCAGCCACAGTTTCACCTGCTGCAGATAAAATAGGAGGGGAGGGAACAGTAAATTTTCTTGAAATCTTCTTTACCCAGTTCCACACCTGGGAGATGGAAGTCTCTGAATTGATGGAAAAACATAACCCTTCCAAGATGAACACCTGGCCTCCTTTGAAACCCGCCTCATATGAGCTTGTGCTCTCTGAAACGCCACCAAATACTGAGGATCCCCACGGTGACGACGAAGTCGAGAGAAGGCGACTCGCTTGGCTCTCACTGCAGAACTGCACTCAGAGTTCCACCAAGGAACTGGACGTTTAGGAAACTGACCCTTCATTCTTGGAAAGATAATAGGGCTGCTGAGTGCAACATGTTATTGAAATATGACATTGCCTCAGTAACACAGCTAAACTCATTGACCAAAAGGGAAATGGAACCTAATTCCCTGAAACGTGACCAGTCAGCCTTATCCAGAAGCCAGAGAGAGGGAGACGTGGCTGAGGTCCACCTGCACTAGCAGTTAAGAGTAATGGAAAATGGTCACTGCCATATAGGTCTGGCAACACATCCCAGCTAAAATCTAAAACAGCATCAGCTGAGCATAAGGACAAATCAATGGCAGTAAAAGTTCCTGTCTGGCTATGGAAATAAGTCATTATATTGGAGTTTAAAATGCCCAACCCCTCATCTTCCACTGAAGAGGCCAGCATTACACTACACCCCGAGGGTTGGCCTCACTGGCAGCCCATAGTGGATGGTGACCATTCATATCTCCTAGTAACAGAAAGGGAGGAGGAAGGCCATGAATAAGGCGTTCCAGATCCGCCCTTTCAACAGTAGCACCAGAAGGGAGATGGAGACTGAAAACTGTATACTGCTGGCGGAAAAACATCCGGACAGCAACAGCCTGCAGGGGAGTAGAGATGTCCAGAAGACTGTATGGAATATCCTGGCGAAGGAAGATAGCAGCACCTCCATGATGACCCCGACCCGGCACAGGATCAGAATAAAAAGCATGGCAGCCAGAAGGACCGGAAGGAACAGCATCACCTACCATGGTCTCCTGGATGCACATGCACAGAGGAGTAAATTGAGAAACAAGATGACACAGTTCCTCATAGTTAGCACGTAAATCCCAATAATTCCACTGGATGATAGAACCCATAATGGAGGAATGAAGATTAAGTGTGGGACTGGACACCTGACAAGCAAGCGGGTTTGGAGTGATGCTTATGAAGTCCCTTTGCAGGAGCCTACCCAGCACCAGAAACCCGCACCCTCTGTCTAACAACCGAAGGCAAAAGAGAGGATGAGGAAGGAAGTTTTACTACACTCCTTCTTGGAGAGAGCACACCAGTTTGTTTGGAAAGCGGCTTGAGGGGCGCCTTTAGAGATGTAGGACAGCCAGTGCCCCCACCAGAAGCCCCAGAAGTAGAAGTTGAGTCCACAGGACTCGAATCACTTGATGACGCTGTCCCACTCTTCAGATCAGAAGCACGAATGAGCTGTTCATCGACATCCCTAGGTGGGGACCGGACCAGATCTGAATCATCATCTTCTGCTGTCACCTGGCAGGTTCCCTCAACCTGCTGGGCAGAGGGAACAGGAGGGGTGTCGACAGAAGTGTCAACAACTGAGACCTTAGGTGGCTGGTTTGCATGATCAGAAGACTCTGAAGAACAGTGATGACGTTTGCCAGGTACAGATGAAGCCTCGGGCTTACTGGGTAAGATGGGAGAAGGATTTTGGTCAATGTGGACATCTGCCACCACCATAGAAGTGTGCACATCATCAGCCACGGAAGTGGGGGCGGAAACAGTCAGAGCAGCAGTCGGGCAAACATCATTCTCACCATCAGTACTAATCATGGGCACAGCATTCTGTATATCACGAGTGGAATGACTGGGTACTGGAGTGGGTCAAGGCTGCCTCTGAGATACAGGGCGATGTACTGGCGTTCTAAAAAGGACAGAAGCATAAGTAACCCCCGGCTGAAAGAAGAGTGACTTGGCTCTTCGTTTTGATTCAGGGAACGAAACCCTCTCACGTGTACGAATGGACAATATCTCCTTTTCAAGGCAGTATCGTGGACAATTTTTTGAAGAGACAGCATGAGGACCACCACAGTGATAGCATTTAATGGGTCCTGTACAGTTGCTGGTATACACAGACACCAGGAAGGCCAGCCTGTGCACGGTGACAAAATTTGCTAACATGTCCATACCCCTGACAGTGGAAACACCGCCGAGGGGTGGGCACATACGGCTTCACGGGAAGTGACTGCCAAGCCAACTTCACAGATGTAGGTAGGGTCAACCTGTCAAAAGTCAGGAAGAGGGTTGGAGTTGGGGTCAGAACACCATCAATTTTTTTCTGTAGTCGCTTAACAGAGATCACACCGTAAGAACGCAGTTCCTCCAACAGCCGTGCCTCAGTGTAACGAAGGAGGTTACGGGAAAAAATGACTCCTTTGCATCTGTTAAAAGTAAAATGGGGAGCACAATCGACTGCAGCACCAGAAATACAAGTCAAAGCCTGTAACTGGGAGCTCTCCTCAGGGGAGGACACCTCAGTAAGGATCCTTCCATCCCCTTGGGAAGAGATCTTAGGTTCCCTGCCGCAAGCTGAGACTATTGCACGGTGGAGAACAAAGATGTCAAAATCCAGATTTGACCCTTTCGCAGAAGGCTTCAATACCAGATATTTGGCATAGTTCTCTGGCACTGTATCGTCTGGGCCGAATCCCAGAGCCGAAACAACCCGACGAGACCTCCTACTAGTCCCAGTTGTACACTGGGGCAGAGGAGAAAGTCCCCAGGGGCCTGGAAAGGCTCCAGGGTGGCAATAAGGGAGGAAGAGTCCGAAGAATGGCTGGGAACAGACATACGGTCGTCAACATAATTTTATTCAAAGCAGCCATGCAAACACAGAAATACTTCAATCCCCCACCCCTTTACCCACCACAGAGCCCAGCAAAGGGAGGTCTTATGCCAGGGACGACACCGTGGGAGAGTATACGCAGGTAACCACCGGGGAACCTGGGCAAGGGTGACTCCAGGACGATAGGAGCCACCAGGCCCCCCAGTGCCCACTTGACACTAGCCAATGCATGACCAGCTGATTGACCTGGTCGGGCCCAGCCAGGCCGCCCGTCTAGCCAGAATAAGGGACCAAAGAGATGTATTGCTAGCTGCAGGGTGCACCGTACACCATTGCTCAACCTCCAGGACTTCCGTCTCCCAGCATTACGGGACACCATGCACGGCAAACACGTGGGGAGGCGACAATCCCACCCTAGATGGCAAACGGGCTGGGACAAACATCACTAGCAGGGCTCCTCCTCCACTAGTGATGTAGGGGGTGCTTGGTCCACGGGGCCGACAAATGCCGAGCCCTACAAAGGTAGGCAAAATCCCAAAGTAGGTGGCACCGCCAACCACGCTTCAAGCCCCGGCACCACCCTCAAGGTGACCCCCTGCAACGGGGTTTCCATTATGATGGTTCTCTAGTTGTTTCTTATGACAAGGCAGAACTCTTTGCTCAGTGTCGCCTCCACCTTCACCTTAGACAATTCAGTGCCGTTCCTCCATATCTACCTTCCTCTGGCTTCCTCTTTGACTGACATTAAAAGTTCTTCACTTAATTTACTAGTTACCTTCACTGGCCTCAATACTAACATAGGTATGAGGTTCATGGGGTCACTCTTGTTGCCCTCAGAACTGTGTTTCTGTGCTTCAATCCTGCCTACATATACTCTGTTTTTCTGTTGACTTGTACCTTTCATTGTTGCTGGAAGTTTGCCCTCATTCAGTCTGTCCCAAAGAGAAGTGATCATTCCTAGCCCTCTGACTACCAGCCAGTTGCTGTAACATTCTGTTTTCTACAGTTGTTGAATCTATTCATTAAAAAAAAGAAAAGCATCTTTTCTGTCACAACTTTCTTTCTGATCGCCAGGATAGGTTCTACCAGGGACGCTCCACTGGCGATCTTCTCACCTTCCTTTCAGACTCCTGATCATCCTCCAATGGGGACACTGGCAAAAGCTTTGTCATTGGATATGACATCTCAGTGACTTTCAACTGAGTCTGGCATAAATATTTTCAAAACTTCCCTGATACTGTTTCTGTCCTTGTATTTGTGTCTTCATCTCTAGTTTTCTTTCTAGTTGTTTTATAGCTGCTGTTGTAGAGAGCCACCATTATTCTCCCAGGGATTTCAATAGTGTTGTTCCTCAGGGGTGTGTCCTACCTGTTACGGATCTTCCAAACTGTATATATAACCCTATCCACTCATTTGGTGATGATTCATATGTTGATGACGTCAGCAAACATGGGATGAGGTCATGGCACACCTAATGTCTAACTTGACTCATATCTCTAACTGGGGAAAGAGTAATCATGTTATGCAATAAAAAAAAACTAAGTTCTTATTTCTTTCAATCCGTCAAAGTGTTCTGCAGGATTATAATTTAATTTTTAACAGCATCGAACACAATCGTGCATTATTTTTGAACGTACATGGGTTTCATTCTCTTGGGATTTTATTTGGAAAGATCATATTACCCATCTTGTAAAATCTGCTTCCAGGCAATTAGGTATGCTATGAGGTCTCCATGCCACCTTTACCTCACAGAATTGTTGTATTTTTCGTCCATGTGTCGAGTAAGACTCTCAAGTGTGGGGCGGCTCTTCTTAACAAGATAGTGTCTAAGACGTTTCGTCTCATCAACACTCCTCCTTATACTGGCTCCCTTCAGTCTCTGACTCATCGGCACGCTGTTACATCTTTATCCCTTTTCTATCACTACATCAGTTGCCACTGCACCTCTGAAATCTCTCTCAGCATCCCTATACCAGAATGGCAGATGCATAGCACCCATTTGGCACCAAACTCGCATCTCTTTTCTGTCCAGTTCTTCAATGGAAGAACTGTTTCAGAAGCCCTTTATCTATGCGACAGGTCGACTCAGGAACTCTTCCTCTCTCTGTATTTCCTACTGTCTGTGACCTCCATTTTTTAAAACGCAATGTGTCTAGGCATCTCGAAGTGAACGGATCTTGAATTTGGATCTCCATTATTTTGTTTCTGTTTTTTCTTGAAGGGGACTATCTTGTGGGCTTCTAACTTTTGATTCCTTTTTCCTTGCATTAAATGAAATGTGAACACCTTTTTCCAGTGATAGCACTGTAACTCCCTGCTCTTGTAAATAAAGGAGTTTTTGGTAATTATGGCCTTGCGACTGCTCTGAGCGTGGCAGCGACTCTGTTGAATACATGCCTTCAGGTGGAGAAGATTAATTTGACTCACCAGTCGCCAAAACTGATCAGTAATTTTGGCCGCCAGAGCGTGGACGAATGAATGAACGAATAGATCGAGAACTCATCCTGTACAGTCATATCGAGAGAACTCTGAATGATGAAGATGAGTGCCTTGCACTCGACTTCGTCTTTGAGAGTTCTTTCATATGACCATACTGTCATGTCATGCTGTGTTAAACTCAGCTGTCCACAAATTTCCTCACTACACGTTTTTCACGTTTTCAAAACCCCATCTTCACCACTCGTACTGTTGGATTTTTGTTTTCATGCCACAATGAAGACTTATGCACTTATAATTTAATGTGGATATATTACTCCTTGGAATCTTCTTGCACCTATCGCACTCTGACCTTTGCTTCGTATCAAGGACTTCATACTACCAGACACTCTTCGTTCATCTGCCACTTTATTTTCCACTTTCGTTGCACTGGTAACTCTCATTTCAATCACTGCACCCATATACTTGAACTCGCCAGAAAATTTCACAGGGAGTCACCTGCTGTCTCTACAGTCATCAAGGTACAGCGCTTATAGACATAAGCAAAACTTTAAACCAGTCTGTAAAGTTCCTGTCAAAATCTAATATTCGGCTACAGCACAGTATCGTCTGCATTCATGTGACTCGAAGTATTCAATCGTTTACAATTCATTACTATCCTTATTGCACTGTTAACCACTTAAGCTTTTATCTGCCTGACAATCCCATCCAAATAAATATGGAAAAGCCATGGGGACATTGCACATTTTTCTTACCCCAACACTGATGTTAATGATGCTAAACGACTCATATAGACAAGTGCTTTCTCCTACTCAAGCTTCTTAATCGTAATAGATTTCATAAAAATATTGATCATACTTGGAAAATTTCCCATGGCTCATGTGTTTTCAGATGTCAGTTAGAGGTGCCAGGTAGCTTGCTACTGAATGCTGAGATATTTTAAAGTTTTGAGTAAATTATTATTTTTTCTATAATGTTTTATTTAGATAATTGTTAAATTATGTAATTTAGCACTTTGGCCGGCCGATGACATTATTTATGTCATCTGAAAAACTCCCATGAGCTGGCCCATAAATTTATTTACATTACTGAAGCAAAATTTTCACCAAAAATCCATTTAATGTTTGATGTTCATGGAACTATTTTTAAAATGCGTGCCAATATTTTCTCATTCTTCATGTTCTCTATAAACATCATTGGGCTGTAAGTATAAATATATTTACTGTATATACAGTATATTCTGTCTTTTTCTAATGGAGGTTTTTTTTTAATGCAAAGAAGAAGGAACCAAAGGCCAGGAGCCCGCAAACCATTCCTTCCAAGAAGAAAGCAAAAACATTACAAAATTACAAGAGAGTCAGATTCAAGATCAGTTGATTTCGAGATGCCTGGACACACTGCGTTTGAAAGACAGATCATAGGAAGTAGGAAATATGGACAGAGGGAGACAGTTCCAGAGTTGACCTGTCGCATAAATGAAGGACTGGGAGTTGACTCTTGCAGTAGAGAGTTGGACAAAAAAGAGATGAGAAATTCTTGCTAGACGGGTGATATGCACCCGTCTTAGAGGTGGAGTGATGCAAGCAGACAGCTCATAGCAAAAGTGACTATTGAAGTAGTGGCAGGAAAGAGACAAAGATGCAACAGTGTGACGAACAGACAACGGTTAAAGGGAGCCAATAAAAGGAATAGAATTAATGAGACGAAAAGCCACTGACCCCACCCTTTCGAAAAAAGCTGTGTGTGGGGAGCCTCCCCACACATGAGAGTTGTACTCTACTCAGGGGCGAATAAAAACCGTGTATAAAGTCAACAACTGTGCAGGAGTGAAGAAGGTATGGAGTTGGCTTAGCGCACCTAATCTCTTGGAAGCACATTTTACGAGAGATGTAATATGATCTTTCCAAGATAAGTTCCGAGAGAATGAAACTCCAGCTATGTGTAAGGATGATGCAGGATCGAGCTGGATATTATTAAATATTAGTGGACACTCCTATGGAAGATTTTGTCGAGTTGACAGTTGTAAGAACTGAGTCTTTGATGCATTAAAAACAAGATTACTTTTACCCCACTCAGAGATACAAGCCAAGTCAGACATTAGGTTTACCACATCCTCATCCCTTGTTTGTTGAAGTAACTGCTGAGATGGATGTTGCAGGTACCGAATGGAAAGGTGAAGGGTGGAATCATCGGCATATGAGTGGATAGGGTTAGCTTAGAAGGTCATTGATGAATAGAGCGATGAGAGTTGGTGATAGGACAGAGCCCTGAGGCACGCCAATGTTGACAGATCTAGAAGAAAGATGGTGGCCCTCTACAACAGCAGCTATAGAATGACCAGAAAGGAAGCTGTAGATGAAAGCACAGACAGAAGGATAGAAATCGTAAGAGGGTAGTTCGGAAATTAAAGATTTATGGCAGACTCGATCGAAAGTATTTGAGATGTCAGGTGAAATGGCAAAGCTTTCACCGAAGTCCCGAAAAGAGGATGACCAGGAGTCTGAAAGGTAAGGTAGAAGATCGCCAGTGGAACGACTCTATCGCTGACGATCTGAAAGAAGGTTGTGATAGGAAGTATGCTTTAAAATTTTTCTGTTAAGAATTGACTCAAAAACTTTTGAGACACTGGATGTTAACCCGCCCTGTCCCACCGACGTACGATGCACGTCACAACTTTTTTTCACGCTGAGACCCACCGACGTGCATCGTACGGTAGTTAATTGCAGGGTTCGTCGTTTGCATATTTTTCAAGATTCGCAG
Organism: Birgus latro; assembly: GCA_018397915.1. NCBI lineage: Eukaryota > Metazoa > Arthropoda > Malacostraca > Decapoda > Coenobitidae > Birgus > Birgus latro. The sequence goes on along the minus strand of JAGKTI010001627.1, from coordinate 70,596 downwards.
GTGATTTTTGGTAGGCATATGTGGGAGACCTTCCTCTACCCCTAGCCAGGCGGCAACACTGGCTGACCCTGTTGAAACCCCCCTCCTCGGGGAGTGCGCGATTTTCTTGCAATTCACCTGTTAGCAGTGACCTGGTCAGTAAAGACACATAGCACGACAGTCTCTCTGACGACGAAATTCAAGGCGAAAGTGATTCCTGATGTGGAGGACAAAGATTATGTGGCACCAGAGTTAGTAATGAACAGAAGTAATGAGGAGGTAACATCACCAAGTTAGGTGTAATATGTTGATGTATTTGGTAAGGGAACAATGCTTATATCGCCTATATTACTGTGTGAAAAGCAATATACTCTTGTACTACATATAAATTCGTACCAAATAAATATCTACGAAGCTGTGTCATTTTGGTTAAGTTTCCCTCGCATAAGGATCGTATTATATACAGTGCGGCATGATAAAAAATGGTAGTCAGTTGAGGGATCTCTTACCTGTTTATAATATTTTTCACTTCAGGTGAGCGCTTTCTCACTGAATTTTCGATGTTTCTCACCAAAAGCGAAGGTTTGACCCCAAAAAAGACTAGTTGAAAATCGGTCGGGTTCTGGGGATGGGTTGGGTAAAAAAGCGTTTGGGACTGGGCGGGTTAAAGCAATTGGGTAATAGAGGGCTGGGAATGGTCACCCTTCTTTGGCACTGGCTGAATGACAGCAAACTTCTAGCAAGAAGGAAAGGTACAAGTTGATAGACAAAGGTGAAAGAGTTTACCTAGGCAGGGTGTACACACAGAAGGACAGTCCTTGAGGACAACAGGAGGGACCCCATGAGGCCCATATGCCTTGTTAATAGTGAGACCAGTGACAGCAGAAAATACATCAGTTGAAGAAATTTTAACATCAGCCATGAGGAAGTTGGAGGGGGGGATGTGATGCAGGAACAGCTTGGATTCGTCTTTTGCTGTATGCAATGTGTTGGTAACAGTGAGTTCATGTTCTGTTCTTTTTTTAACCCGCCACGTCCTGTTGACGTATGGGTACGTCACCATGTTTTATCACGCTGACACCCGATGACGTACTGGTACATTATGCAAGTTCGAGGGCCATCATTTGCACATTTTTAAAGATTCGCTTATGGTCTTTGGTAGGCACATGTGGGAGACCTTACCCTACCCACTGCCAGGCGGTGACACTGCCTGGCCCCGCGTGACCCCCCACCACACACACACACACCATTTTCTCGGCAACTCACTCGTTAGCAGTGACCTGGGCAGTAAAGACATGTCATGCCACGGTCTCTAACGAGGAAATTCAAGGCGAAAGTGATTCCCGATGTGGAGGACAAAGGTTACGTGGCACCAGAGGAAGAAATGAGCAGAAGTGATGAGGAGGTCATGTCACCAAGGAAGGTGCGGTATGCTGATGTGTTTGGTGACTGAAACGATGCTTATATCACCTGTATTATTGTGTGAAAACCATTATTCTCTTGTACTACATATAGATTCATACCAAATAAATATCTACCTATTCTGAGTGGTTTGGAATAGTTATCCCTCCCATAGAAAACGTTTTCTCTGAAGCGCGGCTGTAGAGAACACGGTACCAGGTGTTTAAAGGGTTACCTATAGAGCTCACTTTTAAGCTCAGGTGAGCACTTTGTCTCTGAATTTTCGATTTTTCTCATAAAAAATGGATGCTTCGGCCAAGAAAAAAAAAAGTGAAAATCTGCCGGGGTTCGGGGGGGGGGGGGGCATTGGTGAAAGAAGTGCCGGGATGCGGCGGGTTAATGCATACGTTACTGTAGAACAAAAGGTATGAACAAATACAGACTAAAATGAATGATGTAGCATGCCAGAAATACGATAAAATGTGGGTGAAGTATAAATATTTACAAGACGGCTCGCTGATGGAGCATGCCTGGCCTTCCTTACAGTGTTAGTAATAGTTGTTTGCTTATTATTTTATACATATATTATTGTAGAACAAACACTTGCGAATAAAGAGAGACTAAAGCGAATACATTTTCACAGAAAAATAATGTCAAAAATAAAGAAAGAGTATAAACATTTATACAAACTGCCTAAGTTTTCTCGCATAGTTTTTATAGTGTTAATAATAGGGATGTTGGTTGTTTGCTCATTATTTTATACATATATTATTGTAGAACAAATACTTGCGAAAAAGAGAGACTAAAATGAATATAATAGCACCAAAAACATCATCGAATATAAAGAAAGAGTATAAACTTTTATGCAAACTAACAACTTTTTTTTTTTTACATGTACATTCTGTTACAGTGCTATTAATGCTGGTATTCTTTTCAACCTTATATGCATATATCCTTGTAGGAAAATAAATTCCTAAAAATTTGATACAAAAATGATTAATTTAGCTCGAAAAATGTCAGAAATAAGAAAGGGTATAAACTTTTGCGAGTAACTACGGACTGCCGTAACCCCCTGCAGACCTTGAAGTGTAGAGGGGCACGCATTCAGGGCCGACCAAAATGTTAATTTCAGTTTGTACAATAAGGCATTTGGAGTGCTACGTGACGTAAGAAAGCTCTTGAATATTTTGGATGTCTCTGACTTGGAACCTGTTTCTAGGAGCACCTAGAACAATCTAGTACGAGTACAAGGATGGTTATAAAAGGGTGGGGGACAAAATAGAGGAATTTGACTCAGTTTTACTTGTGGCCTTGTGAAGTTAGTGTAGCTCTGGAGTTGTGAAGTAAAGAGTGTAATTACTTGGAAAATAAAGACAACAAACATGAGAAGCCTGCGTAATTACGACGCCTGCCTTGATCTTGTGTACACTGAAAGGCTGACCCTACAAAGAACAATTCACTGCGTGACGTCCTTCCTACACTGAACTACTGCTGTTGGAGCCTGTGGCAGTGTGGGACGAGGACAAAACAAATGGTGTCAGGAGTTGGGATGGAAGAATGCTGCACTGAGTCAAATCTTCAACATGGAGCCGGATGGTGTACAGACGAGAAGCCAATCTAGGCAGAAGAAGGAATCTTTGGCTGTCGTCATGAAGTTACTACAAGCACAAACTGGAGGACAGGAAGAACTCAGTGAACAACAACAAGCAAAAGTGAACAACTGCAAGCACAAAATGAAGAACTACAGGCAAAAAGTGATGAACAGAAAGAGCTCAAGAAAGAACACAGAGAACAACTACAGGCATAAAGTGCAGAATAGAAAGAACAATACGAATGGCTTCAAGAGGCATAGCAGGAGCAGCAGGAGGAGTTACAACTGAGGATGTAGGAACAGCTAGATACTTTCATGTGGAAAGTGAAGGAAGAACAGCAACAGTTGAGGGAGGAAGTATATGCTGATTTATAGCAGCAGAAGCTTAAGGTAAGCAGTAACGTGATGGAATGCAGACAGCATGTAGATGAACAATTGTAGATAATTAGTGATAGAATTAAGGCTGTAGAAAAATCCTGCACTGGAGAGCCTCAGAGAGCTTCAGGGAGCATATGAAATAAATGGAGAGTGAATAATGAATCTTGAATCCAACGAATCTAAAGGTAGCATTACAGAGTTAAACAATAAGAATGTATGAGTTTTGAGTCATGGACTTAATTATTATGCCCCAGTTTTTAGACCCCAAACCAGCGAAGTGCATGGCTATAATGGGGGTCCAATTGGAAAGAACTCTCAGAAATTTGATGGTAAAGTATCTTGAGAAGTTTACCATGTCCACTCTGAGTTACTTGCTGATCAGACTGGTTGGGATGATAGGAAAGAGGACAGTGTAGCTTAGTTCTAGACTCAATGATGCTGTGGTGGAGATTCTTGGCCAGATGTCAGTGCAGGAGAGGAACAGTGATCAGTCCCTAGTAGAATTAGTGCCGGAGTGCAGATATGGGACCATGTACCAGACTGAGGTTTACATAGCAAGATTCCGGACACGTGTACAGGCTCGAGGCGAATCCCTTCAGCAGCTTGCTTGTGAACTGTGGAGTCTGGCACACAATGCGTACCATGGAGCAGCACCTAACCAGTTGGCTATTCTGAGGGACCAGTTCATTGACGCTCTTGATACTGGCCTGTGTACAGATAGCAATTTTGCTGTCTATACACAGGGCAGACCTTATGTGTTTACAGGAGATGCACTTGGTGGATCACCCTGATCTTCCACAGTTCGAACACTACCACTCGTATGGAGGATATGATGGTCATGGAGCTGTCATTTACACATATAAATCACACCCATAAATGGTTGTGAGTCTAAATTCTGCTCTGAAAGCTCTTGCATGCAAAGTAAAATTTGATAACACGTAGCTGTCTATTTGCACTCATTGCTGTCCACCACATAGCCCCATTGATAGTGATGCTTTGAATTCACTATCTGAACATATTCCTGGGAATAAGATGGTGTTGGGCGACTTTAACGCCCATCACTATAAATGGAGTAGCTTGAGGATCGATGGTCATGGGGAGCAAGAAGACTGACCAAATATTACAGTCCAACCTCTGCCTTTGAACGATGATAGAGCGACTCATGTAGATGTTCGCACTTGTAACTTTTCGGCTATTGACTTATCTCTGGCCACCCAAGGTATACAACAAGATTTCTCATGGGACCCTTATGACGATTCCTTGGGAAGTGATCATTTACTCATGTCTTTTTTATACACGCAACATTAATTCGGATCTCCCACCTCCAAAATTTAACTACAAGAAAGCAGCTTAGGTATTTTTCTCAAGGATCACCGATTTAGATATATCTGGGGAGATCATAGATGGAAAAGTCGAAATTTTATCCAATTCCATATTACATGTGGCTGAGGCTGCTATTCCCAAGACTGCTACAGTTCACGTGAAGCATTGAACTCATTGGTGGACACCGGATTTCCGACAGATATTAAGGAAAGGAAGTAGGCGATACAGGATTTTTGATAGTCAGCCTACTGAGGAAAACTTTATTGCATAGAAACAGACACAGGAGAAGGCAAGGAGAATAATAAAGGCTAAACGTGACTGCTGGTGGTCCTTTGTGCCCACGGTGGATCGTTTTATTCAACTCAGTAAATTCTGGTCCACTATTCAAATATAATATAAGCCCTAACATCCCAGTGACCACCCTAAAAGTGAATGTATAATACCATCTTTGACGATCCCATGGACTTTCCAGAAGTTTTTCTCATGTAAGTAGCTCAGCCAATTACGACCAGTCTTTTCAACACCATAAATGCACGGCTGACGACGTTGACTCTCCATACAACAAAGAGTTTTCGATAGATGAACGTCTCCTTGCCCTTAAATCCTGTAAAGACACCAGTCCTGGACCAGACACCATCACATAAAAGGCCATTGTCTCTTTCGACATGTTACTCCTAAACCGTTAGAGCTGGGAGGCTGGGAGTTCTTGACGTATGTGTGGGATTGTTTGTATATACGTATCAACAAGTGCAGTTCATTATATATATATATATATATTTTTTTTTGGGGGGGGGAGAATTTTTTGTCAAAAATTTTTAAACTACATGAAATGAAAAGATTCCTATTGTAATACTTATGTATTAATTTGGCTTGCTGTGTGGCAAACTGATTATAAAGAGCTGCTTTACGGAGTCTATAATATGTTTTATATTTGAATTCGAAGAATGTGATTTTTTTTTTCGATGAAAATCTGTTTTTTTTTTCTGTACCAGTTTCCTGGATGATTGGCTAGCTCTGTACACCAAACATAAACATTCCAATAAGAGAATCTGTAGTAAATTTATGGGCTTTCCAGTGGTACCTTTTTCTTATAGTTTGGTGTACTCCAGTAAGAGAATTTGTAGTAAATTTATGGGCTTTCCAGTGGTATCTTCTTTTTTATAGTTTGATTAGTTTAGGAACTAATAGAGTCCAAAGGCTAAAAACATACATTCTCCGAAAACGCCCGTCAAAGTTGTCAGGTCATGAAGCACTGAGCTACACCCCCTCTCTCTCTCGGATTCATTAAGTATACAGCTGACACTAAAAAATATGCCAGATGTTGAAAGAAGGAGTATTTATTCAACGATTGATCTAAAAAAAAAAAGATGTATTTCTATGTAAATTTTGTACAAAGTTATATCATGATGCGTGTATGAGTGCTGAAGTTTCAATTGAGCGCTTGATATGGCAGTTTTAAAACACTTATACATTTCTGAAGATGCTATCACTTTGCACAGAGACAGAGGAAGGATACCAGAACTTCGCACAATTTTTTTCAGAATAAAAAAATCATATTTTCATATCAAAATGAAGACAGTCGCCTTAATCAGACAACCTGATTAAGCTGTTAGCATTGTACAATGAGCTTTGGGTGTCCTGAATGTTTCCAAACTCATAGCACTTTGCGCATGTTATACCGATACTCAAACAGGCTGGTCGCCTTATGAATCCCATTTCATTTCGCCCTATTATGTTGACTTCTTGTCTGTGTAAGGTCCTGGAATGAATGATTAATAACAGGATTCTTTTTGTTTTCGAGTCAAAGAATTTACTGAAAGATCGACAGTCTGGCTTTCGTAAATACAAAAGTTCACTTTATCAATTAATGATTTTGGAGCAGTGCATTGCAGAAGCATTTGCCAAAAAATAATTCATGATAGAGGTGTTCTTGGAAATCCATAAAGCCTATGACATGACATGGCGACACGGTATACTAATGAAACTCTATTCTTATGATTCTAGTTTTTTTTTTAATTGTTCGACTCTGGGCATAGGCTTCACAGCCTGCTATAAAGGCCCAGCAGTCCTCCTACATACCGTACACCCTTACATGTCGCTACTTTGGCGCTAACACCCACCGTCCATATTGAATACATGCTAGGGCTGTCTCGTACAGGACTGGTGTATTGGTATTAGCGGGGGTATTTTTACGACATGTCGGCGGGTCTTCTGGTAGATCAGTAAAGCCTGATTAACAGAAATTCAAATCCTTAATGTGTTCCCTGCCCCAGCGGGGATTTGAACCTGGGTCCTTTAGGACTGCAGGCCACCTCTCAACCGATTGAGCAACGCCTCCCATTTTTATTTTAAATTTTTTAAGCTACAGTACTTTCTCTGTCAGACTGCCCCATACAATAACATCAGATATATTTATCCAAGAAAACAGGGCATTCGGGGAAGTGTGCTAAGTCCCACGTTGTTTAGTATTATGGTCAATGATATTCTGTCATCAGCTCCCATCCCGAGGAATCTTAAAAACTCACTCTACTCTGACGATTGTGCAATATGGCACCCTTCCCGAAATCCACAATTTTCGGCTGGGCGGATTCAAGCAGCCCTTGATTCCGTCCACTGATGAGCCTTGCAGTGGGAATTTAAGTTTACTGTCCCTAAGTGTGCCGCTGGAATTTTCACTAATTATAATGTCTCCTATTTGCATTTAACTTTGGATAATCAGGCGGTACCTTTTCAAAATTCTGTAAAGTTTTTTGGCGTTCACATTGATCATAGATTGGATTTTAAATTTCATATTAATAACTAATATTAATATTAATAACTAATTAATATTAATAGTTAAAAGGGAGGAGATTGGGAGAATGTTTGTGAGAAGAAAGTTGGATGTGTTAGCTTTGAGTGAAACAAAGATGAAAGGGAAAGGTGAGTCTACGTTTGGAAGTGTGAATGGAAGATTGTCAGGTGTTGATAAAGAGCAAGAGAAGGTGTGGCCTTGTTAGTGAGCCCGGAAGTACAGCGGTGTGTAACTGAATGGAAGGAGGTGTCATCGAGACTGATGTGGGTGAAAGCAAAATTTGAACGTGAGTTGTGGGTATTTGTGAGCGCATATGGGCCTGGTAGTGAAAGGGATGAAGAAGAGAAGGAGTCTTTCTGGAATGATGTTGATGAGTGTTTGCAGACTTTTGGAGCGAATGTGAATGTGGTAATGATGGAGGATCTGAATGCTAGACTGGGAAATGTAGCAGTTGAAGGTGTAGTTGGTATGCATGGTGTGCCTGGAAGAAGTGAAATGGGGAACGAATGATAGGTGTGTGTGATGAGCGAGAGATGGTGATTGGGAATACCTTGTTTGAGATGAGATATTTATAAGTTTACTTGGGTGAGACAGGAGGGTGGAAGGGTTGTTGACAGAGCACTGATGGACTATGTGGTTGTTTCCAGGAATGTAATAGGAAGATTGTTGGATGTGAGAGTTTTGAGAGGGAAGGGTGGAGGTATGTCTGACCACTACCTGGTGGAGGGAAAGCTGAGAGTAGGTAAGAGATGGGTGAGAGCTAGGAGAGTTAGGTGTGGCATGGAGGTTTTGAAAGTGAGTGAGTTGGATAAAAGAGAGAAAATGATAAAGTATCAGGAGAAATTGAGAGATGAGTGGAACACAGTGAAAGATCAGGAGAGTGGCAGTGTGGAGGAGGAATGGCAGTTGTTTAAGAGTGCTGTGGTGGGGTATGCAGAAGAGTTGTGTGGTGTGAGACGAGTGGATGGTGGTGTAAGAAAGGGAAGTGAATGGTGGTGCGAGGAAGTAAGTATGGCTGTGGGTGAGAAGAGACGTGCATATGAAGTGTGGTTGCAGAGGAAGGATGAGGTGTCATATGAGAGGTATAAGGAAAAGAGGAATAGGGCGAGAAGGGTTGTGCGTGAATCTAAAGTGGCTGCAGATGAGAGGTGGGGTAGGTGGTTGACTGAGAATTTTCAACAGAATAAGAAAATGTTTTGGAAGGAGGTGAAAAAAGGTGTGAAAGGGAGAGTCTGGGAAGGAAGAGCGAGTAAAAGCAGAGGATGGAAGGATGTTAATTGAGATGGATGCAGTAAGGAAGAGATGGGCGGAGTATTTTGAAAGACTCAAATGTAGAGGAGGAAAGGGAGGCTGAGATTGTGGCAGATGGAAGGGTGCAAGGAATAGACGTGTTGGGAGAGTTGAATGAATCTTTGATCACGATGGAGGAAGTAAAAGAGGCAGTAAAGCAGATGAAAACAGGGAAAGCTGCAGGTATGGATGGGTGTGCTGTGGAATGCCTGAAAGGTAGTGGAGCGGCTATTGTTGACTGGTTAGTAAGATTGTTGAATGTGTGCTTTGTGCAAGGTATGGTGCCAGTTGACTGGGCAAGTGCTTATGTGGTCCCATTGTATAAAGGTAAGGGTGATAAGTATGAATGTACTGGCTTTAGAGGTATAAGTCTGTTGAGTGTTGTAGGTAAGGTGTATGGTAGATTGTTAATTAAGAGAGTTAGAGAGGGTACAGAGAGAGTGGCTGGTGATGAGCAGTGTGGCTTTAGGAGAGGGAGGGGATGTGTGGATCAAGTGTTTGCTGTGAGACAGGTGTGTGAAAAGTATTTAGCGAAAGGTAAGTATATGTTTTGGGCGCTCATGGATTTAGAGAAAGCATATGATAGAACTGATAGGGAGGCTTTGTGGACTTTTTTTTAATGATTGTATGGGGTTGATGGCAGTTTACTAAAAGGAGTGAAAAGTTTTTATGTAAATAGTAGAGCGTGTGTAAGAGTGGGAAATACTGTGAGTGATTGGTTTCCCGTGAGAGTGGGGCTGTGGTAGGGATGTGTGATGTCGCATTGGTTGTTTAATATTGATATGGATGGTGTTGTAAGGGAGGTGAATGCAAGAGCTTTAGGTGGAGGACTGAGTCTGGTGAATGTTGATGGTAGAGAGTGGAATCTGAAGCAGCTGCTGTTTGCGGATGATACTGCACTGGTGGCTGATTCAGAGAAGAGATTGAGACAGTTGGTAGAGGAAATTGGAAGGGTGTGTGAAAGGAGGAAATTGAAAATAAATGAGAATAAGAGTAAAGTGATGAAGTGTACGAGGTTGGTAGATGGTAGGAGGATGAATATAGTTTTGAATGGTGAGTTGCTTAAGGAGGTAGAGTGTTTTAAGTATTTAGGGTCACATGTTGCTGTGGATGGAAGAATAGATGCAGAAGTGAAGTTTAGAATGAATGAAGTTGGAAAGGTGCTGGGAGGAATGAAAAAAGTGTTTAGATGTCGTTCGCTTAGAATGGATGTAAAGAGAAGGCTGTATGAGGGTATTGTGGTACCAACTGCATTATATGGGGCTGAAACATGGAATATTGGTGTAGCAGAGAGGAAAAGTTTGAATGCAATGGAGATGAGGTGTTTGAGGAGTGTGTGTGGAGTGACGCGTATGGATCGAGTGAGAAATGAAGTGCGAAGGAGAACTGGAATTGTTAGGGAGATGGCTGATAAAGTTGAACAGAGGGTGTTGCAATGGTTTGGGCATATTGAGAGAATGGATAATGAGCGATTGGTGAAAAAAATAACTAGATCTGATGTGAGAGGTGTAAGGCTGAGAGGAAGACCACGAATAAGATGGATGGACAGTGTGAAGAGAGCGTTCATTGGATGCGAGAGGGTTGTCTGTTGAACAAGGAAGAGTGGCTGTGCGTGATAGAAATGAATGGAGAGAAATTGTGAATCAAAAAATGATGACGCAGCCCTGAGGGGATATTCTCCCGCATTTTGTCTAATCAGCTGATCAAGTCATGTGCAGGTAAGAGAATGGGTCCATTATGATGCGGCAGGTGTAAACCAGCTTAGCTGTCGGGCCCTGCTGCGGATGTCACTGACTGCACTGCGTATTTGACCTGCGTGCGGTGTGGTGCTGTGAGGATCTGTCTCTTCTCCCCTTTGGGGTTAAGATGCGAATAAATGTGTTTGAGTGGATGAGTAAATTGGAAGTGTGTTGACCTGTCTCGGCTACCTCCCTGTTCTTGGGGGAAGCAGCCTAGGTATAGATAGATAGATACATTAATAACTTCCTTGCTCATAATGATAAACATTAAATGTCTTCAAGTACCTAACAGGGGCTACAGAAAACCTTATTAATTGCGTATAAGTCACTTATTTGATCCAAGGTATACTGTGACGCATAGATGTATCGGTCAGCATCCGATGCCACATTGAGGAGGTTGGATGATTTACATAAATGTTTGCGAATGTATCTTGGAGCCTTAAGGTGTACCCGTGCAGCTCGTATGGAAGTGGAGGTGAATGTACCTCCCTTCCTTATTTCCCGGAACCACCTAATTTTATCTTATGGCGTCCGGACCACCAGGAAAAGTAATATCGGCAGTGTGGTCTGTGTCTCCCCCTTTGTCAGCGTCACCATCTTATGAGGGAGATTCGTTGGTCATTTGCCGTTTGCCTCCCCTTACTGACTCAGGAGCTTGGTGTGGACCTCGGTGACTGAAAAGTTGATTATTAAAAATACAGCACCTTGGAAGCCATGCAACTTTGCTGTTGATATTTCATGGCTCCCGGCACTGAAGACAAAGGTGGCGGAGGTCCACCGCTTGTTTCATAACATCATCATGAGTCATTTGGGGTCCCATCAATTGTACACGGATGGCTCCAGGTCGAATGAATGTGTGAGTGCTAGTGTGCGGTCGACTGAATGTGCCCTCAGGTATCGGCTAACTTGCATATCTATGTTCACAGCTGCACTTTTTACTATTGACAAAGCCATAGACCATGCCCTAAATTCTTGACATGGCTCATTTGTCATTTATTCAGATTGTAAGTCGGGTTTCAGGTGATTGCTTCTTGTACTACCAATTCCAATGAAATCTCAGGCCACATCATTAATAAACTGCATTCATGCAAAAGTCCTCCACGCTGATCTGGGTGCCTGGTCATTGCCGTATTATGGCAGTGAGCAGGTTGACTTACTTGCAAAGTCATCTGTGGAACTCAAGGAGACTTGGGACGTTCCTCGTGATCTACAGTCGAGTCTCTTTCCTGGAAAGAAATCAATAAATCTTCTGTCCCAAGGTCAGTGGACCAGACTGAATTTACCAACCGTAAAACCGCTCCTTGGCGACATGGACACACAAAATCGCCCCAGTCGCTAGGAAGAAAGAATACTGGCTAGGATGTGGATGAACTGCACCAGTATTACCCACATGTTGTCATATATTGAAAGATGTTTTCCACTGCACTGTGACACCTGTGATGCAGTGTTAGCTATGTCATTTCATCTTGCACTGTCGGCGATTTTTCTTGAACGTGCCTTATTTATAAATTACTGGACACAGCACAAGTTCCCTGGAACATTTCCACCATCCTGGGTGATGGGGATATTGTTATGACCGATAACTAATGGCTTTCTTGAGGGAGACCGGATTGATCAGAGTGATGTGGCTTTTTGACTGTGGTAATGGTTTTTATCAAATATAAAGGCGTATATTTTTTATTTAGGGTTGACAGTTGACATATCTTATATAGTTCCTGCTTCTGAATGATCTATTTCTTATACTGATGGTCCCTATATTAAACCACTTGCCTTGCCTGACAGTCACCAGTTGATGAGTGTAATTGTGCAGTATAGAAAGGTATTGGACACTTTTAGTCGATGATGTTTTGTTGGGCAAGGATTTCACCTCTTGTAAATATGTAAATGCTTTAAAACTACGTGTATAATTTTTCTTCATTAGGAATGGAATGGAATGGAATATGAAGCTTAGGCCGAAGGCCAAGCACTGGGACCTGAGAGGTCATTCATCGGTTTCTTCATTAGGGCTGACACTTGACGTATATGGAATAGTTCTGGACTCCTCTGATTCTCTTTCATATATTGATGTCACCTATATTAACCCATGTGCCTCGATCGACAGTCAGCAGGTGATGAGTACAGGTGTATAATGTAGAACGCAGTGCTGGGCACTCCTGCAGTCCCTTCCGCAAATCGCAAATTCTGCAATTGCGGAAGTTTGATTTCATTTGTGGATTTGCGTTTGCGACAAATTCTACGCAAATTTGCGGTTTTGCACTTGCAGCAGTTCAAATTTGTGATTTTGTGCTTGCGGAAGCTCTTCTGCAAACGCAAATCTGCCCGCAAACATCAACGTGGCCCAGCCGGCACGCGCCATCTGCGTAATTTACCGGCTCGACGGTGCCGGTGTATTAAGAAATCCTGACCCCCTCGAAATTTTTTACTCCTTGCGTTCATGCGCATGCGCCACAAATTTGACTCCTTACGTTCATTGCGAATGTGCCGTCGGCTGCCAGAAGCCTGCCAGACGTACTAATCACTAACTCTAACTCTGGAGAGAAAAGAACTCGTAGCTGGTTATTTCGTCTTCGGTGAATTCGGACTAGGGAATTTCACCCACGATAATTTCGACTGATTTATACTGCTATGCCCCGTCATTTTAATAATTTTAGAATCTTGATCTCACGTTCATTTTCTTTCTTTTCTCTCTTTCGTAATGTATGATGGGTCAAATTCATTGAGCCAAACAAAATAAGGGACGAATCCACTGTAAACAAAGAAGTTGCTGTGTAGTGAGGTATCTTGTCCCCTTGAAAATCTTCAGATGCCATAAAGCATTCAACATACTACACTTGGTTATTCTTTGAATTCATGGCTTACAGGATCAACTACCTCCGTCTCAATGTACTTAATTAAAATTTATATTCTCAACTCCTTTCTTTCCTTCCTCTTGCTATACTATACCAATATCAATAAACTGAAATATATATTTTAGTTTTACTATAACTATAATTTTATATATCCCATTTACTACATTAGACAATTTCCAACCTTCATAACGACACCTATTGTTAGTCAGAATACAGTAGAGTAAATAAAGATATAATTGTGGTGGATGAGTAATTAGAGATGATTTTTAACCCCTTGATAATGAAAATGTCCTAAACTTAATTCAAGAAACAGTGCCAAGGCACAATAAACCCATCCCCGGCAGTCATTTTAGTGTTGACGTATAAAACAGGATATCTAGTCAAAGATGTCATATGTCAAATATGGAGTAAATTGGATGAAACTTGACGATTTTATGCCCATATGAAATTTTAGGTCCGACCCACCTGACATTGACCCCCCTACCGCTAATTGAGGGGTGTCCCCCCTGACGTAATGAAGCATGTAACGAGATGCAGATTTGAAAGATGCACCTTCAGGTTTTGGTTTCATCTCGATATGACGAATTTGAAAGGAGTTATGGCGATAAAACTATTTTTTTCCCCATTTTCTTGGACCTACAGCCTTGTATTCCCTCTGAAAACATTATCAAGCTAATTAAACTGTGCATAGTGAATTCGTCTTTTACCTTTGAAGGCAAATATTACACACAAAAATTTGGTATGACCATGGGTAATCCCCTCTCCCCAGTTCTGGCAAATATTTACATGGAATACTTTGAGAAACATTTACTGACCTCCGTAAAGGAGCAAAACATAGCTGGGCTCCGATACGTTGATGATATCCTTTGCTTCTGGCCTAATAGTCTCCCATTGATGAATTTCTCCTGAAATTAAATTCATTAGTTCCATCGATAAAGTTTACTCATGAGATGAAAATGGATAATGAACTGCCATTTTTGGATGTAAAAGTTACAGGGACCAAAATGTTTTGAAGACTAAAGTATACAGAAAACCTACAAATATTATGTCATATGTGCATTATTATTCAAACCATCACATTAATGTAAAAAGATCTTGAAAGGAACAGTATGCGGGCCCTGGTCTTTGGTTCCTTCTTCCTTGCATTAAAAAAAAAAAAAAAATGTATTTGAGAGCATATAGAATTTCAGACCCTGAATTTTTAGATGATGAACTAAAAATGATTCAGAGCATTGGAAAGAAGCTAAAATATCCACCAAGTGTACTAACTCAGTGCCACAATACAGCCAAGAAACGATTCCTTGAAGGAAAAACTAATGAGCCAGATCGCCAGAATTTCCGAAGAATCCTTGCTCTCCCCTTCCATGAAAATTTTCTTGATGTTGTTCACATACTGAAGAAATTTAACGTACAAGTAGTATTCAAATATGAGAACACCGTCAAAAAAAAAAAACCTAATCAAAAACAGCCCTTTCAGTAATTCAGGCGTTGTTTACAAAATCCCGTGTAAAAGCTGTAACAAATTTTACATAGGACAAACTGGGAAAGATTTGGAAACTAGAATCTCACAACATAAATACAGTGTAAGGACAGCCCAACAGAGTAGTGGTATATTTCAGCACAGAGCATCCAGTGACCACCATATTGACTGGGCTGGCTCTAAGGTTCTTGCAAGATCAAAAAGCTTTCATGAAAAAAATGTACTAGAATCTTGCCTAATTTCTGGCACAAATGAAAAGAATGTAAACATGAGCTATGGTAGTTTTAAGTGTGATAAATTGTTAAATGAATTGATTTTAAAGAAGTATCCCCCAGACTAA
>JAGKTI010001627.1:25540-45415 GCA_018397915.1 Birgus latro | reverse complement strand
CTCTTTCGCCTTTGTCTTTCAACTTGTCCCTTTCCTTCTTGCTGGAAGTTTGCTCTCATTCAGGCAGTCCCAAAGAAGGGTGACCATTCCCAACCCTCTAACTATCGTCCTGTTATTTTAACATCCTGTGTCTCAAAAGTTTTCGAGTCAATTCTTAACAGAAAAACTTTAAAGCATCTTTCCTATCACAACCTTCTTTCTTATTGTCGGTATGGGTTCCGTCAGGGACGCTCCTCTGGCGATCTTCTCACCTACTTGTCAACTCCTGGTCATCCTCCTTTCCGGACTTTGGCGAAAGTTTTGCCAATGCACTTGACATCTCAAAGGCTTGCGGTCGAGTTTGGCATAAATCTTTAATTTTCGTTCTGCCCCTCTTACGGTTTCTATCCTTCTATCTGATCCTTCATCTATATTCGTTCTATAGCTGCTGTTGTAGACGGCCATCGTTCTTCTAGTAGATCTATGAACAATGGTGTTCCTCAGTTCTCTGTCCTATCACCAACTCTCTTCCTTTTATTCATCAATGACCTTGAGTACATCTAACCCTATCCACTCGTACGCTGATGATTCCACCCTTCAGCTTTCCATTCGGTTCTCGGAACGTCTGTCTCAGCAGTTGCTTCAAGAAACAAGGGATGAAGCTATGGCACACCTAATGTCTGACTTGGCGTATCTCTGACTGGGGCAAAATAATCTTGTTGTTTTTAATGCATCAAAAACTCGGTTTTTGCACCTATCACCCCGACACAGTCTTCCACAGGAGCACCCAGTAATGTTTAACCCGCCTAGTCCCCCCGACGTACGATGCACGTCACCACTTTTTCTCACGCTGAGACCCACCGACGTGCATCGTACGTCAGTTAGTTGCAAGGCCTGTCGTTTGCACATTTTTCAATATTCGCGGGTGATTTTTGGTAGGCATATGTGGGAGACATTCCTCTACCTACTTTCAGGCGGGGATACTGCCTGGCCCCACCTTCCCCCCCCTTCCCCCCACACGCAGCAATTCACTTGTTAGCAGTAACCTGGCAAGTAAAGGCATGTTGCCCCACGGTCTCTCCAATGACGAAATTCAATGTGAAAATGATTCCTGAGGTGGAGGACAAAGAAATAAAGAAGCTAGAGGAAGAAACAAACAGAAGTCGAGATGGTAATGTCATAAAGGAAGGTGCCATATGTGGGTGTTTTTGGTAAGTGAACAATGCTTATGTCGCCTATATTATTGTGTGATATAGTTTTGTACTACACATAAATTCGTACCAAGTAAATAAATAAATATGGAATTTAAAGTGGCTTGAGTTATTTAACCCTCCCATAGTTCGTCTTCTTTGAAGCCATGTACCATGTGAGAGAACGAAAGGTAAGGCTGACTGTCACCTGTAACAACATTTATAAGCTCAGGAGGGCGATTTCTTTATGAATTTTCGATGTTTCTCACCAAAAGCGGAGGTTTGAGCCCAAAAAAGACAAGTTGAAAATCGGTCGGGTTCTGAGGGTGTGTTGGGCAAAAAATCGGTCTGGAGTGGACGGGTTAGTAATATTCAGCTCAGTCCTGCATCATCCTTGAACATGCTTGGGGTTACATTCACTCGGGACTTATCCTGGAGAGATCATATTGCATGTCTTGTGGAGTCTGCTTCCAAGAGATTAGGTGTGCTGAGCCGACTCCGTACCTTCTTTACCCCTGCACAGTTGTTGACTTTATACACGGGTTTTATTCGCCTCTGTGTAGAGTACAGCTCTCATGTGTAGGGAGGCTCCCCATATACAGCTCTTCTTAGTAGGGTGGAGTCAAAAGCTTTTCATCTTTTTACATCTCCTCCTCTTACTGGCTCCTTTCAACCTCTGCCTCTTCGCCACACTGTTGCATCATAATCTCTTTCCTGTCGTTACTTTAATGGTCACTGCTCCACTGAACTGTCTGCTTGCATCCCCCCACCTCTATGACGGGTGCGTAGCACCCGTCTAGCAACAGACTCTCAACCCTTTTCTGTCCAGCTCTCTAATGCAAGAGTTAAGCGTTACTCCCAGTCCTTCATTTATGCAACGGGTCAACTCTGGAACTGTCTCCCTCTGTCTGTATTTCCTACTTCCAATGACCTCCAGTCTTTCAAACGCAGTGTGTCCAGGCAGCTCGAAGTGAACGGATCTTGAATTTTGCTCTCTCGTATTGTTTTTGTTGTTTTCTTGGATCGAACAGTTATTGCGGGCTCCTGGCCTTTGGTTCCTTCTTTCTTGCATAAGAAAAAAAAAAACATGGCGATCCCACCACCCAGTACTTGTGCTGCAAGCGGTCTTGTATGTGCAGTGATGTGGGGTCTTTAATTTATTTTCCCATTATTTATATAATTAAACCATCAAACCGTTTTGTGGGTCCTTCCACCTACTTGTAATTCTCATGTGAAAACCTCAGTGAAGATGATGGCTGATGACTTATAATGTAAATGGATATGGTAGTTAATTGTTCATATATTATCTTTCTCACATTTTCCTTTCTGGAATGAGGTCATATCATAGCTTTATAAATGAATTCAACTTTTCATTTCTCCATAAAAGCAGCCCTCTTATTTGAAGCTTTATGTGTTTCAGACAGCAACATCTTGTATATTTGTCAGAAAATTTTCAACTGCCTGATCCTCCTTACTAAATGGTTTTGCTGTGAACTACCCCAGACCGCCGTTCACTGCATCCGACCCGATGAAGACCTATAACATCATCCTGAAGGGCATCGACATGGTGGACTTCCCTCAGCATGTCACTCGTAGTGCCGTGTCTCTCATCAAGCGACTGTGTCGGGAAAGCCCAGCAGAACGTCTTGGCTACCAGCGGGCCGGCATACAGGACATAAAAAAACACAAGTTAGTCATCCGTCTCGTTAGTGTCATTTTCAGTATAAACATTGAGCGGCTGAGTATGAAATTAGTAGGTGTATATGTTGTCTTCTCTAACTGGTACTACATTAGTGGAGTAATGGTGGTTCTGTGGTAGCGTACTCGCCTGACGACATGCGTATATCCTGAGTTTGGGCTTTAAGCAGGCCGTGACTAACATAATGCAGTTGCTGATGATGCCTTTTCATATGTTAGTCAGCACATATTTATGACTTAATATATATATATACTGTAGACTCTGAGGCAAACGTACCAAAGCCCATTTTGGTTGCAGTCAACAATATACGGACTGATATTCATGCAGACTGTATTACCACCATCTGTATAGGGAACACTGAGTAACATAATAAAATGGAGTAGGCTAGTTTATGGAAGCATCGGAAAGTTGTTTCCTCACCCTTTGAAAGGCTGTCTTTTCCGTGAAGTGTGAATGTCAAGAGATGCTGGTTCCGTATATGATTTTACATCGCTGTTTAAAGTGTGAAAACTTTATTGGACTCATAGAAAATTAAGTATCTTCATTTCCTGTTGTGTAAAAATGTCCATCGTTGTCTACGTCTATTATTATTATTATTATTATTATTTTATTTATGTAATTTATTTGCAGATGGTTTCTAGGGTTTGACTGGGACGGCCTGAGGGCAAGAGCACTCCAGCCTCCGATTATTCCAAAGGTAGGCTACGTCATCATCATCATTCTTCCAGAGGATAGGGAGAAATATTATTTGTGTCTTTTCTGAGTGCCGTAAAAGTCAGTTAAAAGTGGCAGGAATATAGGACTAGACTGGGTTAATTATCTCTAGTAAACCAGTTGTATGTTCGGGTTATTAGCCTATTTGAGGATTGCAAGTGTAGCGTACAGGAAGATGATTTTTTTTTTCATTCAGTTATCCAGATCATGTGTTGTATGTGTGTGTGTGTGTGTGTGTGTGTGTGTGTGTGTGTGTGTGTGTGTGTGTGTGTGTGAAAATAACTGGAAGAGACTTGACCTAGTTTTAACCAAAACTTGGTAGAAGAATACAGGGGCAGCCATGCACTGAATTTTTTTTTGAATAATAGGTCAAAGGTCAGGGTGGCAGGTCAAGGACAAATTAAAACGATTTCATCTGATATAATCCAAGCTGTGTGGAAGGGTTAGGATAAAGCTAGAACAAAAAAGTTTGACTTTGAGAACAATCAGTCAAAGGTTCAGGTCACCTGGTAAGGTTAAAGGACAGTGTCAAAAGACAAGGTCAACTCAAACAGTTTTGATCTTATTTGAAGTAAACTTGATGAAACGCTTAAGGGTGTGTGCGATGATAATAACTAATATGTTTTTTATTTGATTTAGATCAAACTTATCGTACTGAATAAAGATCACCCATGATGTTGACATATTGTACCAGAGAGCAGGAGCTCGAAGGTCCATGGCACAGGCAAGGTCAACTTAAACAGCTTTTGTCCGATGTAGACTAAACATTGTGGACATGTGCAGATAAAAACAAAAAATAATTATATTTGCGCTTGGAAATTCTGTCAAAGGTCAAGGTCACAGGGACAACCAAATGCCAAGGTCATTAGGCTTAGTCAACTCAAACAGCTTTGATCTTATTTGATCCAAAACTGGTGGAGGCATTAAGGGTTAGGCAAGAACTGAGTGATTCGATTTTGTAATCCGTCAAATGCCAAGGTCAAAGAGCATGGTCAGATATTTGACATTTAGGCCAGTTGGTGGCCACGGGTGTTGAACTCTCAGTACTACTTATTGTTACCCCCACACTTACAAAGTGAAAATGAGTGTTATGTTTTGATTAGTGTGTGTGTGTGTGTGTGTGTGTGTGTGTGTGTGTGTGTGTGTGTGTGTGTATTTAACTAAATCACACAGACAGTTCTGATCTGATTTTAACCAAACTAGGTGGAAGGGTTAATGGTTTGTGAAGCAATAAACTTTTAGGTTTGCGAGAAGAACAGGGCAAAGATCAACGCCAAAGGTAAGGTCAACTAAAACAGTTTTTATCTGATTTACACCAAACTTAGTGAAGGTGTCGACGACATGGCCGGAATAAAAGGATTCGATTATGAGGACAGTCAGTCAAAGGTGAAGGTCACAGCTAAAGGACAAAGGTCAAGAACACAGAGCAAATTCAACTCAAACAG
This sequence comes from Birgus latro, assembly GCA_018397915.1. NCBI lineage: Eukaryota > Metazoa > Arthropoda > Malacostraca > Decapoda > Coenobitidae > Birgus > Birgus latro. The sequence continues at coordinate 40,388 of JAGKTI010001627.1, read as the reverse complement.
TTTCGATCCGATTTCAGTTAAACTTTTTGGAGTGGTTAAGAGCCAGGCAAGCAAAAAAGGTTTCGCTTTTGAGAACAAACAGTCAAAGGTCAAGATCAGGGGGCAGTGGTAAAATTCGATCTCTGTCTCTGGGTGTGAAAAAATACCTAAAACAACTTTGATCTGATGAGGATCAGACTTTGTACTTGAACTGAGGGTTCCCCAGGGATTGACCTATTTTTTATTTTTTATTTTTTTTGTTCAATAGTAAAACGTCAAAAGACCAAGAACACATGCCAAGATAATTTTCTTTTCAGATTTAGAACAAACTTTGTCGAGTGGTTGAAGACGGGGAAGCAAAAATGGATTCGATTTTGAGAACAATCAGTGATCAAGGTCATAGAGAAAGATCAGATGTCAAGGTCACAGTACCAGATCAACCTGAACAGTATTGATCTGATTTGAACCAAAGTCAGTGGAAGGCTCAAGGGACATATAAGAACGGGGGGAATAAGGTTTGTGAACTTTTAGCCACAGGTCAAGGTCACGGCAAAGTGAAAAAAAAAAAGTCAGACATTCCGTCCGTGGCCCGTAGAAGTTACTGCGGCTCGAGATGGCCGGAAAATTTCTTGTGGTTCTGTAATCTGAGAATTTATTATATATGTTCCACCCCCGAGATTTCACTTAGCGTTACCAATCCTGTCATCCCTGACGTGTGAACCCGAACTCGATCGTGTAGTTTCGAAGCCACTGGAAGCGGGACTAGGGGTGTGTTAGTGTAGGTGGCTGTCTGTGGGGAAAGAATGGATGCTGACAAGGAGTAAGGCAACAGGATATCTGTTGAACGAGACTATAAATCAAATTAATGCTTTAACTTGGGTTACTTAGAACAGTGTAATTAATCGTTTGTTTTAAGCAGATTATAATCAAGTGTTTCAAAGGATATGATTGGCCTTACCCTATCCAGAAATTATCATTATTATCATGATCTTAATTTTTTAATTATGATAGTAATAATAATTATCATTATTTATTATTATTATTATTATTATTATTATTTGTAATAGTAGTTGTAGTACATATAGTAGGAACTGTTTTAACGGTGGTAGTTGTAGTTGGAAATGTAGTGTTATAGTGGATTGCACTGTCGTTGTCTTTAGTGTTGCTGCAGCTGTTTCATCAGTAGCTGTAGTTGTAGCTGTAGCCTGTACTAGTGGTGGTGATGATGGTGGAGGCAATGATGGTGATAGTAGTTGTAGTAGTTGTTCTCTAGGCAGTCTGGCCGAACAGCCCCGAGTCAGTAAGGAAGGCCATGGCCAAGACCGGGCTTTCCCACACAGCTCTCAAGAAGCGTATGTTGTGTTGTTGGCGTAGGTGATTGTGTGCAATGCAGTCTTCCATAGTGTGCTTAATAGTATGGGGTGCTGTGTTGCATCCTGGGCAGGGGTCAGTGACGGAGCCATCCAGCCTCTTCTGATAACTTAAGAGGGCTGGATGATGCCCACATCTCAGCCTGGCCAGGTGGACCCTGTCCTCACGAGGGAGACAGGATTCAGAAGGATGGATATCAAAAAAGAGGCCGTGCATGCAGCTGTGTGTTGTCTTTAGCTGATGAGCTGCGAGTGATTTGAGTGTGGACATGCTTCTGGAAACTGGTCTGAGACAGGCGAGGGGTGAGAGATGACAGTGTTTGTGTATGATATCGTACGCTGGGTGTTTGTTTGATGCTGCTTGGTGTGTGGATGTGCTGCCATGTAGTGTAGTGGATGTTGTGGGTTTATGGAGGGTGGAGCGAGAATTTGGGTGCCTCTCATATCTAGATGCTCCTTGACTTTGAGGACTTTGGTTTCTTGGTGTAGGTGGTCTGTGGGTGTATTAGCTGTGCAGCCTGTGATTATTTATAGGGTCTTCTGTATGGTCTGAAGAGTGTTATAGTGTGTTTTATTGAGGTTAGGAGCCCAAGCAGGGCTTGCATAATTCATCATTGATCGAATATATTGTTTGTATACTGTGGTGGTTGTTTCTTTGTTGTGTCCAAATGTTGTATGGGCAAGTGACCTCATGGCATTGAGTCTTGGCGTTAATTTACGAGTATTTTTTATGTTTGTGATGTGTTGTTTAAATGACATTGATGTACCAAGGATTTTGTGTGTGTGTGTGTGTGTGGTAGGGGAGTTTTGTTGATGGTGAGGTGTGAAATGTGACTGTGTTTTGCTGTCCACTTCGTGAGAAGGGTCACTTTAGATTTGGCTGGGGCTATTTTGAGCCTGTTTGTCGTGAACCATTCTTGTAGTGTGTTGAGGTAAGGTTGGAAGATGTGTGCGGCTGTGTTTGCGTTTTGGTGTGTACATGTAAGTGTTATGTCATCTGCATAGGAAGCTATGTGTATCTGTGGTGTGTGGGGTGTGGGTATGTCGCGCATGTATAGATTGAAGAGTGTAGGGGACAAAACAGATCCTTGGGGGACGCCATTTGTGAAGTTTCTGATATTCGAGGACTGACCGGCAAATGTTACATGTGCACATCTGCCTGCTAAGTAGTTTGCCAGCCATCTTTTTGTGTTATTGTGTATGTTTGTGTTGAATATTTTGTTTGTGAGGTTGTGGCAGGGGTTGGATCAAAAGCTTTCCTAATGTCAAGTGTGACAATGAGTGTTCTGTGTTGTGGCCTAGCTGACTTCATGCCATCAAAGATTCACTGTGTAAGGTCTGTAAGAAGAGTGTTTGTGGGGTGTAGCGGCCTAAAACCATGTTATGATGGGGCTATGGGGGTGTGAGGTGTAACTAGTTGTAGTACCAGTCGTTCAGTGACTTTGGAGGGGGTGCAGAGGAGTGTAATGGGGCTTTGTGAGGAAGGTAGTGTGGGGTCTTTGTTGGGTTTAGGGATAGTGATGATAATGCCATGCTTCCAGATATTGGGTGTTGAGTTGTGTGAGTAGCTGTATGTTGGTGAGTGCTTGTATGCCTTGTGCTCCAAGGTGTTTAACGTGTAGACTGCTTATGTTGTCTGGTCCACAGGCAGATGAGTGCTTAAGGTTGCTGTTGATGTGCTTTGTCTGGTTGTAAGTGAAAGGTGCGAAGTCTGGGTCTGTGGGGAACTGTCTTTTATTTCATGTGATTGGTCGGTCGTCGCGATGGGGGTTTAGATGGCTGACATGTGAAAAGTGAGTGATGAGAGTGTTTGCTTGTTGTTTGCTTGAAGGTATGGTGTATGTTGTTGTGATGGCAGCGTGTGATTGTGCAGTGTTGCTGTTGGAGAGTGTGATGGTGTTTAGTGTTTTGTAGAGTTTGCTGGTGTTTGTTCTGTGATCAAGTGTTTGGAGATAATTTTTCCAGTGTTTACTGTTATGATATTTTATTGTTTATCTGAGTGTTTTCTTGTATTTGTTGTACAGTGTTATGTTTATGGGGTGTTGGGGAGTGTCGTAGTGTGTCCCGTTGTCTGATGAGGCCTTGAATTTCTGGTGTGCAGTTGGGGTTGTCTTTTTCTGTTGCCTTTAGGGATGTGTTTTTTGTCTGTTTTTTTGTATAATTGTATTGAAAGTCTGCACAGCGATGTTAATGTTTGTGATGGATGTACTGTTTAATGTTTCAAAGTGTTGTTCCGTTTCAGCTGTGAAGGCCTCCCAGTTTGCTCTCATATAATTAGTGTATGTGTGTCTGTGGCCAGCTGGGGTGATTCTTGTTTTGGTAGTGATGATGATCAGGAGGTGGTCAGAGGCAAGGGTTCTGACCACTCTCCAGAATGTTGTGGGGGCGATGTTTGAGGAGCAAAAGGTGATGTCTGCTGATGTATGGGAGGAAGAGGGCTTGGTGTGGGATATGTGTATGTTTATGGAGATTATTAAGTATAAAAAGATGATCTGTTTGGGTTTGCAGTACCAGCCCTCTATCTGTGTCAGGGTTGTTGACATGCCAGGCCGACGCCTTGGCGTTGAAATCACCAACCAGGATGATGCTGGGTATGTTAGTGATGTGGTGTATTTGTGGAGAGTAATTGTGTGGTACTGTGGAGGACGACTGGGGGAGAATGTGTATGTTGGCGATTGTTGTGTGTGATTCGTTACCAGTGCATATTTTAATTGATTGTATTTCTGTTGTAGTGTCATGTGGAGGGAGAAGTGACTTTGTGTGTGCACTGGTATCTGAGAAATTGATGAATTTGTGTACCAGGGTGATGAGTTCACCGCCACCGCCGTCGGCCCTGTCTTGTCTAATGGTGGTGAAATTAAGAAATGTAGGTGTTTTTTTTTATGTTGTGTGTACTTTTGTTTCTTGTAAGATGGCGATGTGTATGGTGTGTTGTTTGATGAATTGTGTGAGTTCTTGTTTTTTACTGTTTATGCCATCTATGTTTAATTGGATGTTTATGTTATGTGTGCGATGTGTGTTGGGTGCTGCAGCACGGAGGGGAGGTGGTGGTGTGGGTGGAGGGGAAGGGGTAGGAGAAGGTTGTGATGGAGCTGAGGGTCGGGATGGATTAGGTTGAGGTGGGATGGGAGGGGCTGGGGGATTGGATGGTGAGGGAAGGATTGGTGGGTTAGGCTGAGGGAGTGTGGAGGAAGTAGGAGTAGGGTTGGTATGGGGGTTAGTGGGTGGGGGGAAGGAGCATAAGGAGCAGGTCAAGGTGTTTGTGCAGTGTTTTCTGGATGCAAGTGTTGTGCAGGTGTAATGGGTCCAGTTCTTGCAGGAATTGCACTGAACTGAACCCTTTGTCTGTCGGCTCGGGGTTATAGGTTTTGAGCATGTTGGACATATGTATTTGTTGGTGGGTCCAGGATTGCTCTCAATGTCCCCGGCTAGAAGAAGTCGTCTAGAAATGACGACCGGGGAGTCATTTATCAGTGTAGAAAAAACGGTGTTGTTGTGTGTGATGTGAAGAGATGTGGTATTTGCCCGGGCGACCGAAGCCACTCCCAGGTTCTCGAGCCCCGTGAGGGACCGAGGAGGTTTGCGGTGGTTTGGCCCCCATGCTGTCCTTGTCCTATGCTTCGACAGCCTCTGGGGAGTAGATCCACGACGAAGACGCCACGGCCCCAGGTCCAATGATGGTGGTGAGAGGTGGTGGTGAGTGGTGGTGGTTGTGGGTGGTGGTGGTGGTTGTGGTAATGGTGGTGGAAGTGGTAGTTGTGGTGGTTGAAGTAATGGTAGTGGAAGTTGCGTTAATGGTTGTGGTGGCAATGGCAGTGGTAGTGTTCATAGTAATGGTGACGATACTGGTACTTGTAGTGATGGTGGAGGTGGTTGTGATGGTGGTGGTGGTGGTAGTGGAAGTAGTGGTGGTGTTAGTGGTAGTGGTGATAATGATGGTAGTAGTGGTGGTGGTGGTGGTAATGGTGGTGGTGTTAGTGGTAGTGATGATGATGGTAGCGGTGGTAATAGCTGTGTTAATGGTGGTGGTAGTGATGGTGATAATGGTGGGGGTAGTGATGGTAATGGTGGTGGTGGTGGTGATGGTAGTGGTGGTGGTAGTGGTAACGGCTGTGGTGGTTCTATTGGTAGTAGTGGTAGTGATGGTAGTGGTAGGAGTGGAAGTGGTGGTGATGTTAGTGAAAATGGTGGTAGTAGTGGTAGTGTTGGTCGTGGTGTTATTGGTTATGGTGGTTATGGTGGTGGTAGCGGTATTGGTGCTGGCTGTGCTGATGGTAGTGGTGGTGGTGGTGGCAGTAATTTTGGAGTTTTGGTAGGAGTGGTGGAGTTGTAGTAGGGGTGGTGTTGTGGTAGTGGTATTGGTGTGGTGGTTTTGGCAGTCGCAGTGATCATGGTAGTGATGGTGGCGATACTGGTAGTGTTAGTGGTGGTGGTGGCAGTGATGCTACTGGCAGTGGTGTTAGTACTGGTGGTGTTAATGACAGTGCAGTGGTGGCGGTATTGGTAGTGCTGGTACTGGTGGTGGCAATGGTAGTGGTGGTAGTGGTATTGGTAGTGCTGGTACTGGTGGTGGCAATGGTAGTTGTGGTAGTGGTATTGGTAGTGTTGGTACTGGGGGTGGCAATGGTAGTTGTGGTAGTGGTATTGATGGCTGTTTTGGTGGTAGTGTTGGTGGTGATAGTATTGGTGTTATTGTTGTGGTAATGGTGGTGGTTGTGGTTGTGGTGGCGATGATACTGGTATTGGTGTTAGTAGTAGTGGTGGCAGTGGTAATGGTAGTGGTGATGGTAATGGTGGTCGTGGTGGTAGTAGCATTAGTAGCACTGTACTGGTGTTGTTGGTGGTGGTGTGGTAGTGGTACTGATGGTAGAGCTAGTGGTAGTGATGGTGATTGTGGTAATGGTATTAGTGGTGGTGAGCTGGTGGTTTTAGTGTTGGTGGTGGTAGTGGTGGGGGTAATGGTGTGGTGGTGGTGGTGGTGGTGGTGGTAGAAGTAGTTGTGATAGTACTGACAGCGTTGTTGGTGATGGAAATGACGGTGGTAGTGTTGGTAGTGGTGGTGGAATTGTGGAAGTGGTAGCGGTAATGGTGTGGTGGTGGTGGAAATGACAGTGGTGGTGGTAAGGTTGGTTTTGGTAGTATTATTAGTGGTTTGTGATGGTTGTAGTGGTAGTGGTAGTGGTGTTAGTTGTAGTGGTAGTGGTGGTATTGGTAGTAATGTTAGTTGTAGTGGTAGTGGTGTCAGTGGTAGTAGTGGTAATGGTAATGGTGGTAGTGCTGGTAGTGTTAGTAGTTGTGGTGGTGGTGGAGTTAGTTATAGTGGTAGTAGGGGTGTTGGTGGTGGTTGTGCTTCTGGTTCTGGCAGCAGCAGCAGCAGCAGCAGCGGTAGTAGTAGTATCACATGTTTTACAATGTAAGATGATATTGTGGAAATTTAAGAGACTATGAAATGCATTTTTTTTTTTTTAATAGGAACAGCAAATTCAACAGTCTCCGGCTATCCCCCATAGGTGTCAATCCATCCGTTCATCCATTAATAAATCTCCCCTATAGACTTATTTTACCCGCTGGACACACTGACCATGACGTATTTTTCACCAGAACCTACGGTATTTTCACTGATAGACCGGTCATAAGTAACGGACTTGTGATCACCATAGATCTGTCTATTATTATTATTATTATTATTATTATTATTATTTTCTTATGAAAGTCTTTCCTTTATTGTTTTATATTTCAAATGGATCTGTTTTATCCATGAATCAGTTTTCGCTCATGGAGTCTTTTTCCACATCACCTTACTTTCCTACTGAAGCCGCTCCTACCATAGGCCCATTTTTCCTGATGAACGTTTTTTATCCATTTGCATTTTTTCCCCATGGACCTATTATCACCATTGACCTATTATCACCATTGACCTATTATCACCATTGACCTATTATCACCATTGACATATTTTCCTCATTGACCTACTTTCCACCTCAGAACTATTCTTCCTATTGACACATTTCCCCCTATGGATCTGTTTTCCCTCTTGAGATCGTTGGCTCCATGACCTGTTTTGCCCCTTGGACCTATTTTCTCTCCAAGTTGAAACACCGGCCTTCCACGTCGAACTATGCACTGCACTGGACATATTTTCCCATCGGTGCTATTTTCACTTGATTTACTTACATACCAGCTTAAGCTAGTTTCCACAGGAACATATTTACCATAGACATATTTCCTACATCGACATATTCCTACCATAGACATTTCACCCCCAAATTCATCGTTTTGCCTGGGGAGAATATAGGTCGATGAGAGAAAATACATCCACAGACAAAATTGGCCCAAAGAACAAAATAGGTCATGGCAAAAACAGTTTCAAGAAGGAAAATAGATCCATGAAGGGAAATAAGTCTAAGTGGAAAATTGATCTGTCGTGGAAAATAGGTCCATGGAGGAAATAGGTTCATGGAGAAAACATTCATGGAGAAAATAGGTTCACAGAGAAAACAGGTCCATGGAGAAAATAGGTTCATGGAGAAAATAGCTTTATGGAGAAAATAGGTCCATGGAGAAAACAGGTTCATGGAGAAAATAGGTTCATTAAGAAAATAGGTTCATGGACAAAATAGGTCCATGAAGAAGATTGTTTTACAAAGGAGAATAAGGAGAAAATAGGTTCATGGAGAAAACAGGTTCATGAAGAAAACAGGTTCATGGAGAAAATATGTCCATGGAGAAAAATGTGTTCATGGAGAAAATAGGTCCATGGAGAAAAATGTGTTCATGGAGAAAATAGGCCCATGGAGAAAATAGGTCCAAGAAGAAAATTGGTTCATGGAGGTAATCTGTTCATGGAGAAAATAGGTTCATGGAAGAAATAGGTCCATGGAGGAAATAGGTTCATGGAGAAAATACGTCCATGAAGAAAACTGTTTTACAAAGGAAAATAAGGCCATGGTAGGAATAGCTCTGTGGAGAATATTGGCTGATGTTAAAAAAGTCTGCATGAGCAAAATTCAGTCCATGATGAAAATAGGTCAATGCGTATAATAAGTCTATTGGGAGAATTTGTTTATGGGAATATCGGGCCTATTTGGAAAATATCTCCATGAGAAAAATAAATCTGTGGGGAAAATAGGTCCAGTGATTAAGACAGGTCTGAGGGAAAATTGGTCTATGGGGATACTGGGTTGAGGGGGTAAAGTAAGTCCGTGGGGGAAATTTGTCAGTGCATGAACAGGTGGGCTGGCACCTATGGGGTGTAGCGGGAGACTAATCTATAAGTATCTGCTATTATCAACCAAACAGCTCATGTGTGTTTTATACGAAAAGTTTCCACAGTGTGGTATTACGTCATAAAATACACATGTGATACTGATTCTTTTGCAGATACTACTGTTGCAGCTTTTGCCACCACCGCAGCCAGGACAGTAAGCAAAACCACCATAAACACCATTATCAGTCACCACCACTACCACCACCATCACCACAACTACCACCACTGCCACCATAACAACCACCACGTCCCTGCCATCAACACCATGGCCACCAACACCACTATGCCAGCACCACCAGTACCACTACCACTGCTACCACAACCACCATAATAAATACAATTACAGTTACAGCTACAACAGATGCAGTAACACTAATTACAAAATGTAATATAAACCACTATAAAACTTCATTTCCAACTAACCTAACACCACAGTTACCACAATTCCACCTTTAGCTACGACAACTACTACAACCAGTCCTACAACTAAACTAACACCACAGTTACTACAATTCCATCTTTAGCTACTACAACTACTACAGCCAGTCCTGCTACTACTACTACTATTACTATAACTACTACTACTACTACCACCACCACAACCACTACTACCACTACTACTATCTGGAAAGGGTAAGGCCAATCATATGCCTTGAAACACTTGATTATGATATGCATGGAATCAGATGATGAATAGCTCTCGTCTACTTTTCTTTTATGCTAGCAAGAAAGAGCCAAAGGCCAGAAGCCTGCAAGATTGTTCCCATTAAAGAAAAAAAAAACTTAACAGCAGGCCAAGTTCAAGATTCTTTCATTTTGAGTTACCTGGATGCACTGGATTTGAAAGACTGGAGGTCACAAACATTAGGAAATACAGAGGAAAACAGTTCTACAACTGATCTCTTGCATCCATGAAGGGCTGGGAGAAACATTTAACTCTTGCATTAGAGAGCTGGACAGAAAAAAGGTGAGAGTTTGTTGCTAGAACGGTGCTATACAGCCGCCATAGTGGTAGAGAGATGCAAGCAGACATTTCAGAGGAGCAGTGACCATTGAAGTACTGATTAAAAAGAGATAAAGATGCAACAGTGCAGGAAAGAGACAGAAGTTGAAGGGAGCCAGAAAGAGGAAGGAGAGGTACTTAGATGAAAAGCCTTTTACTCCACCTTTTTGAGAAGAGCTGTATGTGGGGAGCTTCCCTACTCATGAATGTTGTACTCTACACAGGGGCGAATAAAAGCCATATATAAAATCAATAGCTGTGCAAGGGTAAAGGAGGTATGGAGTCAGCTTAGCACACCAAATATCTTGGAAGCAGTACAAAAGAAGTAACATGATCTTTCCAAGATAAAGCCTGCGAGAATGTAACCCCATGTATGTTTAACCCCTATCCTCCGGGTAACGTCTATACAGATGAAAATCGGGGTGATCAATGGCCGCAGGGTAACGGCAGTACACTCAAGTGTCTTCCCGTCACCATTTGAACAGACGGTCATTTCAGCTCACCACCAAAGAGTAAGGGGGGGGGAGTCCCTTCATAGCACACAGTTGAGAGTCGGTCTGTCCTGTGTTTTTGCCAGGTGTACAATGATGTCTTCAGGTTCCTATTTGTATGATTCCGTCCATGCCACCTGTAGCCAATTGCATCATCCATGCCTGCCAAGCCTCTTTCCAAGGATACTAGGAAAGGGCTGAGTGATAGTGCCATAAGGCATGCATTGGATGCAACAGTGTCTAGTTTATCTAGCAGTGGAGAAGTCATCAGGTTGAGAGCAAAGTCATAATCCGTGCTGCGGGCAAACGCATGAACAGTTGAACACGTCCTGCTCTCGTACCGAAAACTAGTTCTTTTCCTCATATCATCACTCATCAACGCAATGACCAACAGACGTTGGGATACTTTCCTTCGCAAGAAGCAGAGTTGTTTAGTAATATGGTCTTTAATTTTTTTCCCTAAAGTGCTATCCTTTTTGAGAAATTAAGATTTGAAAACAAGGAACTTCCTTGAAATTGCCTGTAGTAAGGTGATAACTGCGTTAAAAAGAGCCCGACATTTAGGGGTTAATGATGATGCAGGCTTGAGATGGGCTTTGTTAAAATTAGAAGTTACCACTGCTGAAGTTTTTAACAGGTTGAAAGATGTAAGAACTGAGTTTTTTAACACTGAAAACTACAAGATTACTTTTACCCCTATCAGAGATATGAGCCAAGTCTGTAAATAGGTGTGCCATAGCCTCATCTCTTGTTTGTTGAAGTAACTGCTGAGATGGATTCTGCAGAAAGTGAGTGGAAGGGTGAAGGGTGGAGTCATCAGCATACAAATGGATATGGTTAGATGTTCAGCTTGGAAGGTCATTGACGAGTAGAAAGAAAAGACTTGGTGATAGGACAGAGCCCTGAGGAACACCACTATTGACAGCTGTAGGAAAAAGGTGGCCGTATACAACAGCAGCTACAGAACTACTAGAAAGGAAGCTAGCTGGAGATGAAGGAACAGATAGAAGGATGGAAATGGTACGAGGATAGTTTTGAAACTAATGATTTATGCCAGACTTGACCGAAAGCCTTTGAGATGTTAAACGCGATGCAAAGCTATTGCCAAAGTCTCGAAAGGAGGATGAGCGGGAGTCTGAAAGGCAGGTGGGAAGATCACCAGTGGAGAGTCCCTGGTGAAATTGATGTGGTACTGACGATCTGAAAGAGGACTGTGAAAGTTAAAGTGCTTTAAAAAAATTTCTGTTAAGAAGAGATTCAAAAACTTTTGAAATTCAAGATGTTAAAGCAACTGGGCGATAGTATGAGGGTTGGGAATGGTCACCCTTCTTTGGGACAGAGTGAATGAGAGCAAATCTTCCAGCAAGAAGGAAAGGAACAAGTAAACAATAAAGAAGGCAATAGAGTTTTCCTCAGCAGGGTGTAAACACAAAAGCACAGTTCTTAAGGACAACTGGAGGGACGCCATGAGGCCCATATGTCTTGTTAGTATTGAGGCCAGTGATGGCAGGAAATACATCAAATGAAGAAAATTTAATGTCAGCCATGAGGAAGTCGAAGGAGGGGAAGTGATGGATGAACAGCACCAGAATCGTCTAAGGTGGAAATGGAGGAGAAAAGCTAAGTGTCAAGTTCTGCTTCATTAGTAAAGGAAACAGGTATAAAGCCATCAAAGAGAAAAAGAGGACGGAAGGATGATGAGGTAAAGTTGTGAGAAAGGTTTTCGGCAAGGTGCCAGAAGGGCCGGGAATTATTTGCGTTGAGATGTCCCTGCTCCTTCACACAGACCACTCCTCCTGGAAAGACTTGGTCCTCTTCCTGATTCACTTCTTCCCTAGGAAAACTGTCGTCATCCTCTTGTGCTCCAGCTCCTTTGTTCTCCTCTACATCATCGGCTATGGGTGTCCACGATTCCTTGGCAATGTTCCAATTGTAATGTTCTGGCCCATGTTATAGCCACAGATAATTTATGTGTACCACCTTTGGGCGAGACTTCCTGCCTCCCCGAATACGGTACGTTACCTCTGACAGGCAGTCCATCACAGTGTAGGGCCCATCCCACGGGCTCTGCAGCGTCGGTGATTGTCCTTTCTTCTGCTGAGGACTGTGTAGCCAAATGTTGTCACAGTAATTTCACTCCCGTTGGCTGAGCTTCTTGCTTTAATACGCCACCACATACTGTTTGTCATCCTTCTTCTGCGAAAGAACTCCACCAGTGCCATGATTACTAGCGTCCCAGTCCAGGAGAACTGGCTGACTCTGATCTGGGTACAGCAACACTGTAGAACTTGCCAATGCATGCTTGAATTTATTGAAAGCCTTCTGAGTCACTGCAGTCACAAACCTCTGCCTCTTTCTTAACAAACTGTGCCTCTTTCTTAACTAGTGCAGAGGTGCAGCTATCTTTGCAAAGTCCTTGACAAAACGTCAGTAGTAGGTTCATTAACTCATGAAACTCCATAGCTCCTTCTCACAAGTTGGAACTGGCTAGATTTTCACTGCTGCCACCTTCTCCGAATCAGTACAGGCTCTGCATTCATCTACTTTATGTCCTAGGTAATTCACTTCCTTCTGGAACAAGTAGCACTATTTTGGGTTCAGCATGAAGTGTGCTGCTCGGATCCTCTTGAACACCTCCGACAGCCTCTCCAATTCCTGGCTGGAAATCTGCCCAAACACAATTATATCATCTATAATTTCCTCTTTCCAGGGCATCATCATCCCCCTTGTACTCATTTACAGTCACACTCTTCAGCCAGTCATCTGGGACAACTCATATTTAATCATATTTATCGAATCAGTAATAAGCCCCACTCCCATATCTCCGGAGGCATCAACATTTCAACAGTCAACCCAGATGCACCTGCTGCCTGCCTCACCTACATCCTGTCTATTGGCTTGCCCACAGTAGCAGCATCAATCAAAACCAAGGACCAAACACTGGATCTGCTGACTCCAAACCTTCTCCGTCCCAGTCAAACTCCTCATCCAGCAACCGGTTATAAAGCTCTCTGCAGGCGTGTCAAATATCCTCACTGTTCACCACTACTTTTCCTTTAGCATTCTTCACACATTGCTCACCTGTAATATCCATTTTTCCCTCTTCATTTGCTTTGCCACCTTAAATATTAGTTTCTTCCTTTCAACACTGTTTAGGGTATCCAGCAAGTCTCCGAGACTCAGATTATGCCCTGAATACCTCTTTTCTAGCCATACGCTTGGCAGCCAAGTATTCCTTTCTGTTACCACCCCTTTTCGATTCCCAGATAAGCCTTGTTTTCTCAAGGGCTGCAGCTTTTACACCCTCATCCCACCACCATGTTATCTGATGTCCTTGGGAGCCCCTAGTCCATCCACAGACTGAATCAGTAACTCTCAGGAGATTGTTCTTGAGGTCTCTGTACTGTTCATTAACACTTCTGTAAACAGCCCCCTGTTCAGCCACCACTCTACTCATGTCGCTATAGAAAGCATCCCTTACTGCTTGGTTTTTTAACTTCCTTATTTTCCTCCTAGGTGCATAGGTCCCCTTCTTCATCATCCGCTCCTTAAGCACCATGTCACATATCAGTAATTTGTGTTGCTGCACACATCCTTTGCTACCTATAACTTTAACAGCCCTCATCAACCTGCTATCAGCCCTCCTGACCAGGAAATAGTCCTTCTGGCTGCTGTTTCCCCAAGACTCTTATGTAATCAATCTACTCTCCCTTTTCCTGAAATGTATGTTGCACAGAGTCATGTTCATTGCCTCCCTGGACTCGAGTATCCTTTCCCATTCCTCATTTCTCTTACGTGCATCTCCTATACATGCCTGTATATCCTTGAGCTGCCTCACCAACATGATCATTTAAGTTCCTTCCCAAAACCACAATCTCATCTTCCATACCACTTACCACACGTATTGAGTCATCCTAGATTCCATCTTTTTCTACACCATCCATGCCAGTCTGCGGGGCATACACCGATATAAAGGAAAATATGAGCCTACCGAAAAAAAAAAAATCACAACTATAATCCTTTCATTGACTCTCATTAGATTCACGACATATTTCATCCATTTTTCCCTAACCAGCACACTCACACCACCATTTCCATCTACCCTTCCCTGCCAAAATATTTTATACTGACAATCCCTCCCGGCAATCATTCTGGCTGATCCTCCCTTATATCTAACATCCTGTACACAGCCAACATCCGCCCTTCTCGTACATATTACCTCGACCACTTCCCATGCTCTAACGTTCAAACTACCAACATTTCAAGATGCCACTTTGATCCCCATGGGCAATTTAGTATCATCAGGCTTCTGGTTTTTCCCATTTTTTGCCATGTCATTAAAATTAAATAGAGGGAGATACAGACCACAGGGGATTGAAACAGGGTTGTTCCATGCCTCGATGGTTGTTCGATCTGTATATGGATGGGGTTATAAAAGAGATACAAGGTAGGGCAGTGGATGTTGGAGCAGCCCTATTGAGAGAAGGCAGCGTTTGGAAACTTCATGTACTGCTGTTTGCAGATGATACTATATTGTTAAGCAGGAAAGTTCAATCGTTTAAACATTGAAATTTTTAAAATGGTTTTTCAGAAAGTTTGATTGATTGGAAAACGATTAAAATAGTACGGTGAAAAGGTTCGATTAAACTGGTATTCGATTCGGGAAGTTTGAAATTTTCATCAGTTTTTAAACGTGTTTGCTGTGTGTTTGTGTGTGTGTGTGTGTGTGTGTGTGTGT
>JAGKTI010001627.1:0-25461 GCA_018397915.1 Birgus latro | reverse complement strand
GTGTGTGTGTGTGTGTGTGTGTGTGTGTGTGTGTGTGTGTGTGTGTGTGCCACGGCTGCACATGTCCATGCATGTATGCATGCATTTTCAATGAAGAATGTGAATTTCATGGTGTATATTAGAGTTTATTGTGTTCCTTATTAGAGTTTATTGTGTTCCTTTTATAACTACAAAAAGAGACTGCCATTTTCCGAAAATATTTTGCCCCCCCAAAAAAATGCCAAAAATATTATGTATTGTACTACATTGTATAGATTCGTCCATCTATTAAAATAGTATGGACACGGACAGATGAAGCCCGTCAGGGAATGGATTAAGGGGGGGTTGTGACTGTCAAGGTGGTGGATAAGAGGAGATAGTGTTGAGGAGGTCTGAGATGGGGGATAGTGCAACGATTTCAGCAGCAGCCCCAAAACGCGACACTCATCTGACGAGATTGCTTCGATTGCTTCGTAAGGTGGGGCGAAGGGGAGCGGTGGAGGGGGCAGTCTCAAGAGGTAATGTAAGACGAGCCACTCATCACTTTGGTGACAGTGAGGGCATGGTTCAGGGTCCCTGCACGTAATCTGAGTGTGGCAAGAATATCCCAGCTTTAGGCGGCGTAATCGCACTGTAAGAGAGTTGGGGGTGTGCGGAGGGGCCCTTGCATACCAGGTGGCAGAGCCTGAGCTTTCTGCCACTTGGTCTTCATGATCTGCACGACTGAGTCTGGCCATTGCTCGTTGCTTTATTTAAGAGAGACTGGGTCTGAGGGGGAAGGTTATACTAGGAAATGTAGTGGCAGAGCGAGCTGCGACATCGACGAGCTCGTTGCCAGCAATGCCTACGTGACTGGGTATCCAGTGGAGGAATATTTCACCTCCATTTCTTGTGAGTCAGCCATTGCCGCGATAGAGATCTGCAGGTCTACATTATCAGTGAAGTGTCGTGCGTGAATACCTTGCAGAGACGAGAGCGAATCTGAGTGAATGACTATGCGTCTGTGATGGCGACAGAACGCATTTCTGAGGGCACCTAAGATGGCGATGAGCTCCGTCTCGTATATGGTGGACCCGGAGGGGAGCCTCCAGGTCTTGACACGACCTTCGCTGAAGAATGCAGCACCTGTTGCTCCCTCAGCAGTGACTGACCCGTCGGTATAGTACTCAGCTGTCCCTGGGATTCAGAGTGATGCTATTCTCTGGAGCCCATCCTGACATAGGAGGGCTGGTAGAGATGCTAGGGCGGTCGTCAGGTGGAGCAAGGCTGTGGATTGCAGGGGGCAGGCATGGAGGGTAGGGAGTATAGGTGGGGTCAGGCCGGTCGGGGACTCCCTGAAGGGCGTTAGCGATGTAAAGGCGGCGGATTATGCTGGCAGTGTAGTGTGTCCAGTCCTTCCTTGGGTGAGGACGGGGGGACCTTGCAAGGGTGCATTGCATCAGCTCAGAGACAGGCAGTTGTGGTTTGAACCTGCAGAGCTGTGCTGTGACTGCTGCTGATCGACTCCATATTCTGTGCTGGAGTGAGGTGACGCCACTCTCCATGCTGAGTTTCTCAATACACGTCCACGGAGGAGCTCCTAACACCACACGTTGTGCATTTTTGTAGGACCTCAAGGGAGCGAACTTGCACACCTGAAAGCCCTACAAGACAGATCACACTATAGTCGACAAGTTGACAAGTGGACGGATAGTATGCGAGTAGAAGGTCCTAAGGACACGATATGAGGCCTGCAGATTGCGACAGGAGAGGGATTTGAGCAAAGAGATTCTGGAGGCAGCTTGCTCCCATAGGTACCGGATGTGAAAGTTGAAAGTCATGCGACTATCAAACCACACCCCCAGTCTGGTGTCCCCCTAGGTGGAGTGGACGTTTAGGGGGACGTAAGCAGAAGGGCAGGCACTTGGTCTTCTCAAGATTAATCTTGAAGCCCAGTTCACAGCATCTGTTATGGAGGCAGGTTAAGAGTAGTCCGTGCATGACTGTAGCAGTCCCTACGGGAGAAGACGAACACCAGATCGTCGGCGTAGCAGAGCAGGGAGATGCCCTTGCTGAACTCGATCGATAGCAGGTTCTCTACAAGGATGTTGAGGAGGAAAGGAGTGAGGGGTGCCATTGACATGGGGGTAAGAAGGAGAGAGCTGTCTCTGAAAGCAGGAAATACTATGAATAGTGATTAAAGTAATGAAGCACATGACAACGCTGCTTCGATACCGCCTCATGTTTGATATTTTATATTCTCTATTCCATACAGCTCAAAAGTTTGATTAAGTTTTTAAAAAAAGTTTAAAAGAGTACAAAAAAATAGTTTGAAAATACGGTTAAACTTTGATTAAAAGGGTGCTGCAAAAAGTTTGATTAAAAATGTTTAAAATGGGTCAGAAAAAACGGCATGGTGAATGAGTTTAGGAGAGTGTGTAAGACATGGAATCTACAGATGAATGTAGTGAAGAGTAAAGTTTTGGTCGTCGAGAGAACTGAAGTCACTGAATGTACGGTGACGTTGGATGATGAAGAAATGGAAAATGTGAGTGCATTTAAGTACTTGGGTAGTGTGATGAGTAAGGATGGAAGTTTGGAGGATGAAGTGCTTGAAAGCGTACAACAAGGAAGAAAAGTTGCTTATTCTTTGAAAGCAGTGATAAGAAATGGGGAAGTGAGCATGGAAGTAAAAAAGCTGCTTCATGGTAGTATACCAACTCTAACTTATGGATGTACAGCTTGAGACTTGCTGGAAGGACACAAGTCAAGAGTGAGAGCAGTGGATGTGAGTTATCTGAGAGGAGCATGTGGAGTTCATGGAGAGACAGACTGACAAATGAGGAAGTGAAGGAACGTTGTGGTGTGGATGTGGATGTGACAGAAAGCGTTAGGAGAAATACATTGAGGTGCTTGTCCATGTGGAGAGAATGGAGAGCGAGAGACTAACAAGGAGGATGTATGTGAGTGAGGTGGAGGGGGGGGGGAGCGGGAGGCCGATGATGAGATGGAGGGATGGAGTGGAGAGGTATATGAGAGAGGGGGGTGTGAGCTGTGAGCAGGGCAGTGAAATGGTGGGGGACAGGGCCACCCTTTATGGGGTTAAGGCATCTGGCAATATATAGAATAGATAGACAGCCCACAGACCCCACCCATCTGCACTATCTCAAGTCCAGGAATGGGACCTGAGGCCCATAGCCCACCAGCCGTGACCACTAGCTGTGGCAGTGGCTTCGAGGCACCCTGACAGGACAGCTACAGGGACAACCTCTAAGTGCGCCATGGCACAGCAACTGCCCTGCCATTATATACCTGCTGATAGGACAGACTTCTGGGGTGCTACTCCCAGGTTTGGGCCCCTCTCTGTTGGGTGGAAGTGGCAGCCTGGGAAATGCAATGCCCTATACCTTCTAGCACAGATCTGAGCCCCATTCCATCCCTGGCGTCAAAACTATGCTGGTGGAACCCGTGTCACGCCTCACGTATAGGTCTGCCACTAGGTAGCGAGGGCAAAGTTTTCTGTCTGCATGCCCTTGCTGCCATCATCCAAGTACGTAGTGGGTTATGCTGTGTGATATGTAAAGTGTATGTAGTGTAGTGGATGAGATATGGAAAAGTGTTTGAGAGAGTATTCAGGTCTACTCTCCATGTTAATGTCACTCTGGAATGGTCAGCAAAGGAGGATTGTCAGGATATTTTGGTGGCTAGTGAAACAGGAGCTCCAGCTCTCCCTGTCACCAGTATTCCCATTCCCCTTTTGGAGTACCACCCTGACTGGCTGGCGCTACAGCCTACTCGGCTTATGATTTACAAAAAATGAAATAATAATTTGAATTACAAGACCACTGTAAAAATGGTTACACTTCCTGAGAGTGCAGACAAGGAGCTTACATGTCTTGGCACCGCACCTTGGGTGGAGCAGCTGTGGTGTTCACCCAGGTGCCAAACCTTCCCATTTCTCCCTTCACCTTGTGTGGGAAGGAACCTGGTCCAACCCTGGTGAGGCACTGCCGACCACAAAGGACGCCAGATCACTACGTGGTGTATGTATTGTACTATACTTATAGGGTGGCTGCACAGAATCTGTTGCTTACATATGGTCGTTGGGTCTGCCTGGCCAGTCAGATCTTGTTAAACAAGAATAGTAGCAATAACAACACCATCCCAGCCATAACACTTACATCTTTAGATATAAAAAGGAAGTGAACCTTTTCACATGATATGTGGCAACAGTCGTGACAGTTGTCATAGATAACTGATGGTGGTTGAATTGAAGGCAACATACATATGACAATGGTGCATGCAATCCTTGTTGAGCTTAAACAGGAGCTGCAATGAAGTCAGTGAAAATTTTGATGGTCCCTGCAGAACTTTGTGGGCAGCTATGTGCATAGCTGTATGAGCTGGAGATCAAACAGAAACCGTAATAGACTTATCAAGGAACACAGGGAGAGGACAACTCCTGCTCCCTATAATTGGTCTAAAGTTCAGACATTTGACTTTGCCCTGTGACCCTGATCTTTGACGAAACATTCTCAAAAACTAATTACCTCATCCTTGCCTGGTCCTTAGGCATTTTATTAAGTTTAATACAAATCAGAAGAAAACTCTGTGAAACTCTGTGAGTTGACCTTGGTCTGTGACCTTGGGCTGTCATCTTTCTTTTCTTCATCGTCCATCTTTTGTTACTTCTAATGGGATCAATGTACTTGACCAATCTTCACCTAATAGCTCAGTCCTGAGGAATTGGTCTGTTTTTATGGCTGGATGCCCTTCCTGATGCTAATGCATCACATTTTTTCAAGCTTTAGACCAGCACTGAGTTACGCTGTATTGTCTCATCAGAGGCTGTGTGTGTTTAAAATATGACTGCCACATTATTAGGTCCTTCTAATAATGCCTTACTTAGCTGAAGCAGCACCCAATCCTGCTCACCACTATAAGGCAGTACTCCATGAAGAAGGTGCCTACCCCCGAAGAGCCAACCACCACCCATTCCACCTGGTCCATATCTTAAGAGGGTCTCAAGAGAGGTGGTGGGATGAGATGGCCCCGTCAACTTTCTCCATCCCCTCCTTGTTCCCACTCTCGAACAGCTTCCACTACCTCTGGCTGGGGCTGGGCTCAAGAGGGTCTCAGGAGAGGTGGTGGATGACATTACCTGCTGACCTCCTCTGTGCTCCCCTCGCCCTCATACCCAAAAGACCACCACTACCTCTGGGTGGGGCTTTGGCTTAAGAAGGGTCTCAGAAAAGGTGTAAGGTGAGGTAGCCTTGCCAATCTCCTCTGCACCCTCCATGTTTTGGCCGGTTTTGTTGCTGGATTACATTCCTGACACCAACTCTCTTCATTTATCAGGGCTTGAGACTGGCACTGAGTTGGGCTAGTTTGACCCATGTCATGACAGTGATGGTATTCACAAAATATGAAGGGCAGTCATTCTTCCTCAAAAGATGTCAGGGCCACACCCTTTAGGAGGTGTAAAACTCCAGAAGCACTGTAAGTTCCCCAAGGAGTTGGCACGTCCCACTTCTCATAGGTGGCAGTGTTAAGACCTGGAAGGGCTCTGCAACCCAAAACAGTCAGCCAGGCACATCCTTCATAAAGGGCCACAAGTCCATCGGTATTAGAGGAGGTGGCAAGTCCATTGGACCTCGAAGGGCCCTGGGACCCAACACTTTCAGGCTGATGCACCCTTCTAAATAGAGT
Source organism: Birgus latro (assembly GCA_018397915.1). Taxonomy (NCBI): domain Eukaryota; kingdom Metazoa; phylum Arthropoda; class Malacostraca; order Decapoda; family Coenobitidae; genus Birgus; species Birgus latro. The sequence continues at coordinate 19,794 of JAGKTI010001627.1, read as the reverse complement.
TCATTGGCAAGTCAGTGTGGGACTGGAAGGCATTCATTAAAGAACAGAGTGCCACACGTCATTGAGGCACTCATAAAACATTCCGCTAAAGCAGTGTGACCCTCTGAGCCTGGGGTACCACATGTTCTATAATCCGAATCTGTTTATCCCTGCCTGACCCTCAGTCCTACATCCTTTTTTTCCCTGAATCATAGCAAAACTGATAGAATGAAAAGGTTGTATACCAGACCTTGCCCTAGATTCTTACCTTGTCCTAGAGTCTTCAAATAACTTATTCTCAAAGTCAAATAATTTTATCCTTGCCTTATTCGTAAGTATTCCACCATGGCTGGCCTAATTTAATCAGGATTTGCCCTTACTTGTTGACATAGCCTACTGCTCTCAAATAGTGGTGGATACCCAGGAAACTGGCTAATAAATCCATGGTCTGCAACATACCTCTTCAGAGTTGTCACTGGAGATTTTTTAGCTCTTTCTAAGAATTTTCTGGAAAGAGCAACATTGTACACTTTCTTGCAAATTTACAATAGTATTAGCATCTGACAGTTGTCTCTAGAAGTTACAGCATCAAATGCTGACCAATAAATCGAATGCAAGGCTGATAGGGCTAAAGCATGAGAAGATGGGGTGAAATAATCTTCTGAAAGTAGTGCATCATGTGTACTTGTTATTGTGAATAGGGCTAACTGGCAACTTACTCAGGATATGAACGATCGGATAGTTGCTGGCTACATGTCAACTGGGAGAATTTTTACCACAATAGCTATTGTGAGTTGAGCAAAAAATTTTATAGCTAGGCAGACTTTAACATTTCCAAGACACTAATGTGTATCTGAAGGCATTTTGAAAGTCACTAAAAATATAAAATAGCCACATCATGAGAAATTTTGTGACCACCATCAGCTTCAGTCCACAGCTTAAAGAACACAAGGGTTCAGCAATAGTTTTGGCAGCTTCACTCTTAGTACAATCTATGGAAAAGTCCGGCTACATGTGGCAACCCCCCACTGTGCATGATATAGATGCCAGATGTCATTACTACCCATACATCCATATATCTGTCCAGTCATTCATCCACCCATCATCAGTCTGTTCATCTATCCACTTACCCAACTATCTAAATCTACAACTCCCAAAATATCCATCTATCTATGAATATTACCCATCTCTTTTCTTTCTCAGTCTATCAGTCTGTCTAACTTTTTTTTTTTTTTTTAATGCAAGGAAGAAGGAACCAAAGGCCAGGACCCGCATACTGTTCCTTCCAAGAAAAAGTAAAAACAATACAAAAGAGAGCCAAATTCAAGATCATTCATTTCGAGATGCCTGGACACACTGCGTTTGAAAGATTGGAGATCATAGGAAGTAGGGAATACAGACAGAGGGAGACAGTTCCAGAGTTGACAAGTTGCATAAATGAAGGACTGGGAGTAACGGTTAACTCTTGCATTAGAGAGTTGGACAGAAAAGGGATGAGAGTTTGTTGCTAGACGGGTACTACGTGCCCGTCGTTGAGGTGGAGGGATGCAAACAGACAGTTCAGAGGAACAGTGACCATTGAAGTAGCGATAGAAGAGAGATAAAGAAGCAACAGTGCGGCGAAGAGACAAAGGTTGAAGGGAATCAGTAAGAGGAGGAGAGTTAATGAGATGAAAAGCCTTTGACTCCACCCTATTGAGAAGAACTGCATGTGGGGAGCCTCCCCACACATGAGAGTTGTACTCCATACACGGGCGAATAAAACCCATGTACAAGATCAACATCTGTGCAGGGGTAAAGAAAGTTCGGAGTCGGCCCAGCACACCTAATCTCTTGGAAGCAGATTTCACAAGAGATGTAATATGTTCTTTCCAAGACAAATCCCGAGAGAATGAAACCCCTAGCATGTTCAAGGATGATGCAGGACTGAGCTGGACATTCTTAAACATTAGTGGGTAATCCTGAGGAAGATTCTGTCGGGTTGATAAGTGTAAGAACTGAGTTTTTGATGCATTAAAAATAACAAGATTATTTTTACCCTAATCAGAGATATGAGCCAAGTCAGACATTAGGTATGCCATAGCCTCATTCCTTGTTTGCTGAATTAACTGCTGAGATGGACGTTGCGGAAATCGAATGGAAAGGTGAAGGGTGGAATCATCAGCAATGAGTGGATAGGGTTAGATGTACAGCTTAGAAGGTCATTGATGAATAAAAGAAAGAGAGTTGGCGATAGGACAGAGCCCTGAGGAACACCACTGTTGATAGGTCTAGGAGAAGAACGATGGCCGTCTACAACAGCAGCTATAGAACGACCAGAAAGGAAGCTAGAGATGAAGGCACATATAGAAGGACAGAAACCGTAGGAGGACAGTTTGGAAATCAAAGATTTATGCCAGACTCGATCGAAAGCCTTTGAGATATCAAGTGCAATGGCAAAGCTTTTGCCAAAGTTCCGAAAGGGGGATGACCAGGAGTCTGAAAGGTAGGTGAGAAGATCGCCAGTGGAGCGTCCTGATGGAACCCATACTGACGATCAGAAAGAAGGTTGTAACAGGAAAGAAGCTTTAAAATTTTTCTGTTAAGAACTGATTCGAAAACTTTTGAGACACAGGATGTTAAAGCAATTGGACGATAGTTAGAGGGTTGGGAATGGTCACCCTTCTTTGGGACTGGCTGAATGAGAGCAAACTTCCAGCAAGAAGGAAAGGTACAAGTTGACAGACAAAGGCGAAAGAGTTTACCTAGGCAGGGTGTAAGCACAGAAGCACAGTTTTTGAGGACAACAGGAGGGACTCCATCACGCCCATATGCCTTGTTAATATTGAGGCCAGTGATGGCAGAAAATACATCAGCTGAAGAAATTTTAATGCCAGTCATGAGGAAGTCTGAGGGGGGAAGTGATGGAGGAACAGCACCGGAATCGTCTAAGGTAGAATTGGAGGAGAAAGTCTGAGCGAAGAGATCTGCTTTATCAGTAGAAGAAATAGCTACAGAGCCATCAGAGTAGAAAAGAGGAGGGAAGGATGATGAGGTAAAGTTGTTAGAAAGGTTTTTGGCAAGGTGCCAAAAGGAGCGAGAAGAATTCGAGTTGGAGAGTTGGGAACATTTAGCAAAGGTGAAATTATTTTTAGCAGAGCGAAGAACAGACTTAGCACGATTCCGGGCAGAAATATAAAAAAGATGTGATTCAGGGGTGGGTTGGCTCCGGTACTTTTTAAAGGCCCTCTCTTTGTTGCGGACAGCATTAGAACAATCGTGATTAAACCAAGGCTTTCTTGCATTAGTCAGAGGATATGAAAAAGGAATGTATGCTTCCATGCCTGAGAGAATAACCTCCGTTATGCGCAGGGCACACTGAGACGGCTCCTGGCCATGGAAGCAATAATCATTCCAAGGAAAATCAAAGAAGTACTGCCTGAGGACCTCCCAATCTGCAGCTCCAAAGTGCCACAGGCGGCGTTTCTTTGGAGGGTCCACAGGCTGTACTGGAGCAATAGGACAGGTTAAGGTAATAAGGTTATGATCGGAGGAGCCCAACGGAGAGAAGAGATTAACAGTGTAAGCAGAAGGATTAGTTTTTAGGAAAAGGTCAAGTATGTTGGAACTCTCTCCAAGGCGGTCAGAGACACGGGTAGGGTGCTGTACAAGCTGCTCTAGGTCATTAAGGATAGAAAAGATGTAGGCTTGTTCACCAGGTGGGTCAGTGAAAGGAGAGGAAAGCCAAAGGTGGTGGTGAACATTGAAATCTCCTAGAATGGAGATTTCAGAGAAAGGAGAACTGGATAGAATGTGTTCCATCGTAGAAGTAAGATAGCCAAAGAATTTTTGATAGTCAGTAAAATTAGGAGATAAGTAAACAGCACAGATATATTTAGTCAGAGAATGACAGGAAAGCCGAACCCAGAGAGTAGAGAATTCAGAAGAATCAAGTTCAGGAACAAGAGATCAAGATAGATCGTTGCGTACATACTGTATACACAACAGCCACCTTTGGCTTTGAAATGAGAATAGAGAAAGTAGGAGGATATAGAAAAGGGTTTGCTGTCAGTTGCCTCAGACAGCTGAGTCTCAGAGAGAAAGAGAAGGTGAGGTTTAGAGGAGAAGAGGTGATGCTCAACAGAGCGAAAGTTAGAGGAAAGGCCGCGAATGTTACAGAAATGAAGAAGGAGTGAGTCAGACAGTGGTTCCAGGTAGCTCCGAGAGTCGTCACCGGGAGAGGGGCGGATGGTGGGGGCATTTATGGTCCCCCCCCCGGGGACTCCGAGGCATGGTTTACAGTCGCCATTTTAACAAATTTAGAATAGGAAGTGTAGTGTGTAGCATGCATGTAGTTTGGTGTTGACAGTTAGAGAAACTTGTATTGGAGAGCATGCTGGCCTACTCTCTGTGTTACTGAGACACTGAAAAAGTTCAGCAAAGGGGAATGGTCAGGAACAAGTCCTGAGGGCTGATGAAACGGGAGCTCCAGCTCTCCCTGTCATCAGCTTTCCATCCACTTTGGGAGTACTGCCCTGCTCGACTGGTGCTACAGTCTACTCCTGCTACAGTATCCACGTCTAATCATCTCTGCAGATCACATATTCTTCTGCATACTAAGTCTAAGTCTGCAACCCAAACTGGTTCTCTGTTCCAATGAAACATGGTAGGGGATCCTCGGAGTCACTCTAGGCAGAACAATCCCCAATTAAACTCCCTGCATGGGACAGTCAACCAGAGGATGCTAATAATTTCTGAGGGTTCCTCTGCCATATAATATAAGATGAAGGGTGCTGGTTTGGGGATGCTACACCCTGTACCATTACTGACAATGCTACGTCACCCAGCTATTAGAGCCAGTCCAGAATGCTCAAATGAATAGAACCGTTCTGTTAAATAGATCGTACTGCCTCCATCAAATATTCCTTGTCCAGGGGATTAAGGATTCCTCCCATTAATGAGTTAAAGTTGCCATTCAAGCTGGCTTACTAAATGATGCTCTTCAGCGGAATTGTAGAAGTGTTAAAGGTAACTGGAAGGAACTCCAATTGCTCCTGTTTGAATTCCTAGCCTTCTTTGCTTGCCTTCAAGAGATAGGCCTCTTCCTGTTCATGGAGTATATACAGTTTTCCACTCACCACCTCTAGTGGATTTTAATTCTTGAGATGACTGTGACATTCCATGTTGTACAGATAGTCCATTTACATTTTTTCTCTACAGTCCTCCCCCCCCCCTTCCCCTCAGGCAGTGGTTGTTCAACTGCACCTGGAGAGAAGTTACACATTCTTTTGCTTGTATCTACCTTCATGCCTGCCTTACATGCCGATCCTGACCACCTTATTCATCAATTTTCAAAGCCATGCGTTCTAGGGGACATATATGAGCTTCATGTTTGGTAGAGTGGTACTATTTGTAACTCCCATGGGAATCTCCTAGCTTTAGAGGTAGACTGCGAGATAATGCTGATTTCATGTGTGCAGCGTGTCGGGGAGAGCAGGTGGAGATTGTTAGGCGTGAAAGGGTTGAACTTGCAGGTGAGTCTCTTGAGTGTGTGGAGGAGTTTTGTTATTTGGGAGACATGTTATGTGCCGGAGGTGGGGCTGGAGTTAGCTCGGTTGCTAGGGTGAGAAGTGGTTGGAAGAAGTTCAGGGAGCTGTTGCCTCTCCTGACAATGAGAGGACTATCCTTACGTGCTAAGGGGTCTTTGTATGCAGCATGCGTTAGGAGTGTGATGCTGTATGGTAGTGAGACCTGGGCAGTAAAGGAAGAGGATATTCGTAGGTTTAAACGTACATAAATGACAATGATTAGGTGGATGTGCAGTGTGTCCCTGAGTGCAAGGCCTGGGGGGGCTGAGTTTACGATGGAAGAGTTGAGAGGTAGGATGGGACTGGAGTGTATTGGTGTTGTGATGAGGAGAGGTAGGCTGAGGTGGTTTGGACATGTGAAGAGGCTTGGGGATGATAATTGGGTACAGAGGGTGAGAAGTGTTAATACTGGGAGAGGGGTTGGGAGGGGTAGACCGAGAAAGACATGGGACGAGGTCATTAAGTGTGACTTAAGGGATAAGGGACTGAACAGGGAGGCTGCGAAAGATCGAGCAGCATGGAGAGCCGCCATTAGGTGACCAAGGCCGACGCATGCAAGCATGTTGGAGCCTTCAAAAACGAAAAAAAAAAATCATGTGTTGAAGATTTGGACTTTTTTCTTCTGAATTCGGGTGACCCGACAAATGTTCATGCACACACTGATACTCATTCTGTTATTTATCTCACACTGGTTTCCCTTGATTGTCTGCTAGTTTTTTGTGCAAGATTTTGCGACTTGCACAGCAGTAATCATTACCCTATTGCGATCAAACATGCAGCTCTGTAATGGTGGTGGAGCATGTCCATTGCTGGTGTTTGAGTAAGGCTGATTGGACAGAGTTTGGGGAACATTGTAATCTTGACTATTGTGTTCATGACTTTCAGAGTGTTGATGATCTCGAACAATACCTAACATTTTGCTGTATATCAGGCTGGTCTGTACTCTATTCCTCGAATGTCTGGGAAATTCTGCATGAAAGGTGAGCCTTGGTAAAACGAGGAGTGTGCTTTGGCTACGAGGTTTTACACAGCTTCTGGTAACAGAAATTGGAAAAGTAGAGATATAACCTTTCTAAAAAGTAAAAATTAAGAATAAGAAAGCTTGCCTTCATTATGAGGGGGTTCTAAAATATTCATGTCATACTTCATAGAGAATCATAGAGAACCTATTTTGACTGTCATATCATCCACTCCTTTACCATTAATCTGGAAGAAAGTGAGGAAAATGATCTCCACTCTTTCAAACACAGTGTGTCCAGGCATCTCGAAACGGACGGATCTTGAATTTGGCTCTCTTTTGTGTTGTTCTTTTTTTTTTCTTGGAAGGAACTGTTTTGCGGGCTCAGCTTTTGGTTCCTTCTTCCTTGTATTAAAAAAAAAAAAAAAGCATCTGCTTTCTCCTCCCCCAGTTCTGACTCTTCTAGAACCCTCTGTATCCAACACATGGAAGTAGCTTTAGCCATAGTGGAGCACCTTTACAATGTCTCACATGAAAATCACTCTAAATCAAATACTCGTAACTCTTCAATAGACACTGGCGTCAAACGACGCCCTACAGTACCAGTATCATCAAATTTGCATGATCTGTCAAAAACTGTGAACAGTTATTGGGAGGGAACGAAGGTCACTGGTATGTTCACACGACCCTACTCTACCATCCAAACACCCAGGCCATCAGTTCAGCACAGATGTTATCATCCATACGTTTCCATGTTAATGGTGCACGCACAGTGATTGTATGAATATTCTGCAAATAACAGAAAATCACAGGATGCATTTAGGAAGTTAAAAAACACATTGCCAGGTGCACCTGATAATTGTCTTCACGTCTGTAGGAAATGAAGTCAATTTTAGACATTTGAAATAATGGTCCCGCCGCCGGCCTGGGGTGCACACAAATGTATTACCTCACGGACAATGCAAGTTTTGAGAGACAAGATTGGTTATATCCTTTCAGTTTAGAGGATAGGAAACCAATAATGCATTCATTTGCCTTCATGAACTATGCACAGCTCTCCAGTGGTGTAGTGCCCTGATGACTTTTCTTATACCATGATTCACCAATTACTTTATGAATCCCTGTTGTTTTTTTTTAGCTGTTTATAACAGGATGTGGGATGAAGGAATATTACCCACTAACTGGAAGATGGGTATAGTTCTCCCATTTCCTACGCCAGGTAAGGCTCATTCTAATGTGTCTAATTATCATCTCATTTGTCTAACATCGTGTGAGTGCAAACTGTTTGAGACGATGGTTATGGTTTGGCCTGATTAGTCGCTAGAGAAGAATGGGTTCTTCTCTTCATGACAAATAGGGTTTTGCTGGATGAGATGTACATCTGACCTCCTCGGGCTTGAATTGGCAATCTGTTGAGTTTTTGCATCAAGACCTCTTGTAGCTGTATTCTTTGACTTGAAAAAAGGCATGAGATATTAGGCATCATGGCATCCTGAGTCAGCTTCATAGTTATGGGCTAAATAGCTTCCAGCCATTGTTATTTGGTGACCTTCTGTCTAATCACAAATTTCAGGTCCGTGTGGTCTCCTCACTCTCAGTCCCTTTAGTTCAAGAGGATACAGTGGAATGTACTAAGCGTTCCCTAGTTTGCTGTTACCATTAATGGCATAACAGATTCCCTGCCAGAGGGAGTTTCTTCCAGTATGGTTTGCTGCTCCAGGATATCTCTTTTTGAAAAGAAGTATGTAACTAGCATCGAACAATCTGCCAGCTGGATGGACCAGTGAGGCATCCATTTTTCTTCGAACGAAACCATAGCTTTGTGCTTTGTAGAATCCGGGTAGTTCACAAAGGCCTTGACTTATATTTGAGTGTACACCAGCTAAAGTGCATGGAGGAGACCAAGTATCTTGGCTTATTGTTTGACTGCCAGCTGACTTGGGATATACATGCAGAACTTGTAAGAGTTTCTTGTAAGAATGCAGTGAATTTGTTAAGGGTATTGTCTAACACATTGTCTCACACCTCGTGCAGTGTTGACTGAAAGACACTCCTGCATTTGTATCAAGACTTAGTGGGATGTAAACGTGCCTACTGTATGGTTGTGAGGTGTTCTTTTCTGCTACAGTGCTGCGGATTGGTGTTCTCAATCCTGTGCATCATGCTACCTTGTGACTTGCTACGGGGACTTTCAGGTCCTCCCCAACTCCTAGCTTACTGGTGGAGGTTGTTGTGCCGTCATTAAATCTGTAGTGCAAGTCATTGATCATTCATTACTGGAACTATGTGTGACGTATACCAGACTCACAGCTATTTGTGTGTCACAGCAGTCATTTTGTCAGTATTATGAATCTCATCCTTACACTCCACATCCCTTTGGGTAAAGGGTCAGGCAGATTACAGGGGACTTAGCTCACTCTGTATTGCCTGTCCGCCAAGTCCAACTCCCAAGGACCATTCCATGTTTCCTCTCTGAGGTGCAGGTCTGCAGAGATTTTGAAGGTGCCAAGTCTTCATTCTCTTCACACACTGAATTATTTTTGGAACATCCACCCATTCAAAGAGGCACTGTCCATGTACACACAGGCTGTTTGAAGTGAGACACTATTGTCGGATTTAGGGTGGTGCTTCCCAATTTTGTGAGAGGAGGAAGTTTTCCTTTAGAAGCCTTTTTTTTTTTTATGTAGAAATTATTCTTTCTATAGCTCTTAAACTAATTTTGGCACATGAAGAGGGTTCTTTACAGTTTTTAGTGACGTGCAAAGCACCATGCTGGCCCTTATGTGTTTTCATTCAGCTCATATCCTGGTACTTGCTGTTCCTGGATGAATTTTCTTAATTCACTGACGAGGAAAACTAGTCCAGTTTTATTGGGTTCTTGCGTTTGCTGAGGAGGGCAATTAGAGGCGAATACATTAGCTAAAACCACATCTTTTCGACAACCCCATGCTAGTTATCTACTCCCTGGCTCCAGTAAGACACCTAAAAATCTACAATTCGTACAGGTTGGCAGAGACAGTGAGATACTGTTGTTAATAAATAATTAAAGGAGATTTGTCAGAGGGCAGTTCTGCTGGGGGTTCTCCTCTCCATAACTCGCAAAATGGAGGTGGCTGTTGCCGAGCTTTGCACCGGGCACTCATGGCTTATTCTTGGGTTCCTAATGTATGATGGAGCTCAGCCATATTGTGACGAGTGCCTGTTTCCTCTTACTGTCTGTCACTTGTTGGTCGAGTGTCCGAGTCTAGGGGACCTGTGTCAGAGATTTTTTCTTTTTTCCCATAGGCATAAAGGAGTAGATTGTGCCCACAATCTTTTCTTCATGTCTACAGGAGCCTCTGGTTATCCAGCTGCTATTTTATATTTTCTTAAGGAAACAGGAATCTCCATCATTTATACTTAACTGAAGCAGTTACTTCAACAAAAAAGGGATGAGGCTATGCCACACTTAATGTCTGACGTGGCTCGTATCTCTGACTGGAGTAAAAGTAATCTTGTTGTTTTTAATGCATCAAAGACTCAGTTCTTACACCTATCAATCCGACAAAAACTTCCACAGGAGTACCCACTAATGTTTAATGATATCCAGCTCAATCCTACTTCGTCCTTAAACATACTTGAGGTTTCATTCTCTCGAGATTTATCTTGGAAAGATCATATTACATCTCTTTTAAAATCCACATGCAAGAGATTAGGTGTGCTAAGCCGACTCCATACCTTCTGTACTCATGCACATATCTTGACCTTATACACAGGTATTATTCGCCCCTGTGTATAGTACAATTCTCATGTGTGGGGAGGCTCCCCACATAAAGCTCTTCTTAACAAAGTAGAGGCTTTCTGTCTCATTAACTCTCCTCCTCTTCCTAGCTTCCTTCAACCTCTATCTCTTTGCTGCACAACCTCTATCTCTTTGCTGCACTGTTGCATCTTTATCTCTTCTCTATCGCTGCTTTAATGATTACTGCTCCTCTGAACTTTTTGTTTGCATCTCTCCACCTCTACGACGGGCACGTAGTACCCGTCTAGCAACAAACTCTCATCCCTTTTCTGTCCAACTCTCTAATGCAAAAGTTAACCGTCACTCTCAGTCCTTCATTTATGCAACGGTCAACTCTAAACCTGACTCCCTTTGTCTGTATTTCCTACTTTCTATGATCTCCAGTCTTTCAAATGCAGTGTGTCCAGGCATCTCGAAATGAACGGATTTGATTTTGGCTCTATTTTTTTTTTTTTTTTTTTTACGGAATGATTTGCAGGATCCTGGCATTTGGTTTCTTCTTCATTGCATAAAAAAATATATATATTTTTTCCTGATCTTCAGTTTATTCTGTGAAGAAGATACTGATTTTCTTCTAGTACGAAGGTTGTTACGTTTTTTTCGGCACCATATGAATGAGTTCTTGTGGTGCGAAGTTATTATTTATGATTTAATTCAACTTGCCGAATTCAGTTGCGTCTGGACTCACCGAAGAGTTCTAGACGAACATTTTTAAAATAAAAATTTTGAAAAATCACTGACAACTCACTGTGACTGGGAATGAAATTTACTGGGTGGGTGGCAATGAAAGGATTAAATGTAAGGGCAGAGTCATGAGAAAAATTGTTAAGTTCACCTAAGGAACTGAGTTTTGTAGATATTAAATGAAGTAAGGTTTCTGTTGCCCAAGTCAGAAAAAAGACAATGATATACATAAGAAGAGAGACGTGCCAATGGCTTAACAAGTAAAAGTTGCACTGGCATTCGTGGTGGATGTAATGAAAAACTGATGGAAATGCGAAGAATGGAGTTGTCAGTTTTTCAATGAGTGGACAGGGCTATATTGGAGAAAGAGACTGATGGCGGGAAAGAAGTATGAGGCTCACACTACCGCTAGTTTTAGAAGAACGGTAGCCATCTACACCAATATCTAAAGGAAGGCCACCAAGGCAAGTTGAGACAAAGGTACGGAAAGAGAGAAACTGTAGGAAGGAAATTCATAAATTTAAGTTTTGTGCCCGACTCTGCAAATGGTCTCTAAGATGACCACCTGAAAAACAAAGGTTTCACTGAAACCCTCAAAGGAGTATAAATACGAATCTGACAATAATATAGCCAATGAATCGTTTTGTCTGATGGAACCCACACTTGCATTCAGAAAGCTATGAAAGGAAAAGACCTACAGAATCTCACTGTTGATTATCGATTTATAAAATGTAAGAAAACAACTGAGTGACAGGAAGCAAACAATAATAGAAAGTCAACTGCAGACTAGCACCAGTTGAACAGGTCGGTACTTCAAGGTGGATGGAAAGCTGGTTATAGAGAGAGCTGGAATCACCCATTTCACCAGCCCTTAGGACAAATTTCTGATCATCCTTCTTTGATGACTTTCTTCAGTGTTTCGCGGGAAGTAAGCAACATACTCTTCCATATTATAGTTTCCTAATTGTCTACACCAAACTACGTATTTCCTTTTTCATTCATCCATCCATCATCCAATCCTACGGTGCCTCATGCGGAATGTAGAAGCTCCTGGGCTAGGCAAGTTGGTCCTGACATTTAAAATGAGAATGACCAGCCTCACTCATCCCTGAGTGGCATTACGTGAGCAATAAACCGCAACCACCCATTGGATATAAACCTTCACTGGCTCAATCCGATTGGAGTCCCGTCATTACCCACTAAACCACCAGGCGCCAGCATTTGGTTGTATGGTTACCACCCAGCATAGTAAATGGTTTCCTGGTGTACAGGAAACTATTTACTCTGCTGGATGGTAACCATATAACCAAATGTTGGCGCCTGGTGGTTTAAAAATGGCACTACAACGTCCACCCACGGAATCCCAAGGGGGAGGGAGGACTATACATACCTAGCACTATAGCGGCATGTGTCTCTCCTGGCTACGGTCAAACAGATCTTCCGCGCCACTGTGCTTTCTATCTCTCTTCATTTTTGCAGCGCTGATGGCCTTTCTTCTTTTTTCTTGTGTGTGTGTGTGTGTTTTTTTTTTTACCTATTGAACAATACATCTCACCTCTCCCTCTAAGCCTCACTTTCTCTGCCTACTAAAACTCAGCTGTCTAAGACAAATGACAGCAAGCCCATCTCTGTATCCTGCTACTTTCTCTATACTTATTTCAAAGCCAAAGTTGTTACGGTGTTGATATATGCAACAGCAAATCTTGCTCTCATAATCCAGAGCTTGAGTCCTTTGAATTCTGTACCTTCTGGCTTCAGCTATCCTGTCGATCTCTGACTAAGTATATCTGTGCTGTTTATCTATCCCCTAATTCTGCCGACTATAAAATATATTCTTTGACTATCTTCCTCCTAAGGTGCACCACATTATTTCAGTTTCTCTCTTCTCTCAAACCTCCTTTCTAGACTATTTCAATGTTCACCTCCCCGTTTGGCAATCCACTCAACTCAACCATCCGGTGAACAAGCCTAATTTTTTTCTTGCCTTAACCCATATACTGAGGCAGACTGGAAATTCGAATTGCACATCATGCAATAATAATAATAATAATAATAATGATAATAATAATAAGTTTCTCATATTTGATTTCTTGCCCAGCTGATTGACATAAGGATGTGATTGAGTATATGTATATCTATTTACAGGTCAACATATGCCATAGTTTAACCGCAACAGTGTTTTGAAGTTCGGTTTTATCAAATGTCAAAAAATAATAGGCATTTACATCACCGAACAAAGGACATTTTACGGATTGCGACATGGAATGTAAGGGGTGCAAATGATGAAGTGAAAGAGATTGTCCAGGTGCTTGATGATGCAAAAGTGGACATATGTGGATTGACTGAGACTACATGATAGGTTGACAGTGTGAATGAGTGGGAGCATGGTTTGGGTATATGTGTGGCAGTAGGTGAGAATGAGAAGGCAAAGGAGGGTATATGTATTGTTGCGTCCAAGAAATGGAAGGAGAATATAAGAGAGTATGGATCAGATGGTTCAAAGATTGTGTGGCTAAGATTGAAAGTAGGAATAAACCATGGGCAACTGGGAATGTATATGAGCCAGTGGAAGACCATGCAAGCAGAGTGAAAGAAGAGTTCTGGGCAAATGTGGAAGCGTGCATAAAAAGTTTGAGAGGATGGAGAGAGTGTTTTTGATTGGAGATATGAATGGAAAAGTTGGCAATGTGAAGGTGGATGGAATATTTGGTGAGTGGTTGTGCATGGAGAAGAGGATAAGAATGGTAGTGCTCTTGTGAACATCTGTGTGGAGAGGAGGTTCGTGATAGCTAATACCCTCCTTAGGCACAAAATGATCCACAGTCAGACATGGCGAGTGATGAGAAGGGTGGAAGGGGAACTGAATGAATGGAAGGCAATTATTTGATTAAATGTGTGTCGATGAGAGAATGAAGTTATTTATTGGATGCGAGTGCGTATAGACGTTAGGGGAGTTGTGTTTCTGACAACCACTTGGTGGTGGTGCAAGTCAAAGTACTAATATAATTGAAATGCCCACCAGGGAAAGAGCAGAAGGAGAGAGGTATAGAAAATGAGAAAAAAAAAAAGGAGGGAAGAAAAAATGACAAGGGGGGAAAGTTTAAAAAAAAAAAAAAAAGCAAAATATAAGACAGAAATGGGAGAGCGATTGGGCAAATATGATTTGGAGCAGATGGGGGAGGTGGAAGATGTGTGCAAGATATTCACAGAAGAAATCTGTGCAGCATGTGAGATGGTGTGTGGAGTGAAGAGAAGATGAAAGGGGGTCCAAGAAACAGCATGGTGCAATGAAGAGGTGAGACAAGCTGTGATGCAAAAAAAGAAATCATAATAACAAGTAGATGAGAAGCAGTGGCATGGAGAAGGTTGAGAGATGGAATAGAGAGATACAGTATATACAGAGAGGAAGAGAGAGAGGTGAATATGAAGAGTCGATGAGGAATTTTGGAGGAATCAGAGTGTAAAAAGGAGGGAATGTAAGAAAATGTTAAGGAAGGAGGTAAAAAGAGTAAGACAGGGTGATAAAGAAAGTAGTAGGGGAGTGAAAAAATAATGACAGATTGCTAGTGAGGAAGAAAAGTAAGGACACGGGGAGAACACTTTACGGAATTGTTAAACATAGAGAATGAAAGCAATGCGAGTATAAGTGGCTGGGGAATGCCTGGGAGAAGGAGGGGGATGAGAAGGGAGGAAGAGATCAGGAGGATGGAAGTAGTGGAAGCAATGAAGAAAGTCGAAATGGGAAAAGCTGTAGGAATTGATGGAGTACGTTGTGAAATGCTGAAGCAGTGGGGAAAGACAGCAGTGCAATGGATATGGAGGATGTGCAGATTGGCCTGGAAGGAAGGTAGAGTTCCGGAGGATTGGAAGTCACAAACGAAAAGGGGAAAAAGAAGTGTGTGATAATCATAAAGGCATTCGTCTTCTTGATGTAACAGGAAAGGTATATGGAAGGATACTTATTGCCCGAGTTAGGGAAATAATAGAAGAATTAGTTGGAGAAGAACATGGAGTAATAGTTCTAGGAAGGGAAGAGGTTGCGTAGATCAGATACAGATCCTATGGTCATTAGTGGAAAAGTTTCTAAAGAAAGGAAAGAGGTTGTATGCTGCCTTAATATATTTGGAGAAAGGATATGACAGTGGAAAGACAAGGAATGTGGAAAATATTAAGAATACATTGAGTAAATGGGAAGCTGCTAAATGCCATAAAGAATATGTATGAGAATATCAAGGCTGCAATGAATGTGGATGGTGAACTGACTGAATTATTCTGTCTGAATGTTGGATTCAAACAGGGATGTTTCATGTCGGCATGGTTACTGAATCTATATATGGTTGGGGTTATAAAAGAGATACAAGGTAGGACAGTGGATGTTGGAGAGGTGCTAACGAGAGCGGGCAGTGTTTGAAAACTTCCTGTTCCGTTGTTTGCAGATGACGCTGTACTGGTAAGTGAAAACGAAGGGGAACTACAAGGCATGGTGAATGAGTCTGGGAGAGTGTAAAAGTAACGGAATCTAAAGGTGCATGTAGAGAAGACTGAAGTTGTTGCCTTCAAGAGAAATGAAGTCACTGAACGCACAGTAAGGTTGAATGGTGAGGAGATGGAAAGTGTGAGTGCATTTAAGTACTTGAATAGCGTGATGAGTAAAGACGGAAGTTCAGAGGATGAAGTGCCTGAAAGGGTACATCAGGGACAAAAGTTTGGTTGTTCTTTGAAATCAGTGATAAGAAACAGAAAAAGGAGCATGGAAACAAAAAAGTCGCTGCATAATACTATTGTGATACCAACTCTACCGTATGGAAGCGAATCATGGACCTTGTTGGAAAGACACAAGGCAAGAGTGAGAGCAGTGGAAATGAGTTATATGAAAGGAAGATATCTTGTTACATGGGAAGACAGACAGACAAATGAGGAAGTGAAGCAGCTTTGTGGTGTTGATGTGGGTGTGATAGAAAGTGTTAGAAGAAATACCCTGAGGTGGTTTGGCCATGTGGAGAGGATGGAGAGTTATAGACTAACGAGGAGAGTGTATGTGAGTGGGGTGGAGGGGGGGAAAGGGAGACCCAGGGTGAAATGAGAGATGGAGTGGACAGGCATATGGAAGAGAGGAATATGAGCTGGGGGGAGGGCAGCAAAATGGCGGAGGACAGGGAGACATGGAGGCAATTTGTATGTGGCCACTCCTTACGCAATTAAAGTGTCTGGCCATAAATAGGTAGATTTATATTATTATTTTTCAATGACCTGTTTTATGGATACAATAGTGAAGCAAGCATGCTGCAGTATTGGTGTACGTATTTTCAGGTTAATATCCACTGTTGTTCAGCTGTAAAGAGCTTGGATATTTCAGCGTTCTGAAGGTGGAATGAAAGGAAAATTACAATTAGTAAGAATACTCATCATAAATAGTTTTTATGAGTTGCCTACATCATGAAAGCATTCTTAGAAAAATATTATGGGAAATAAAATTAACCAAACATCTTCACTGGTGTAGCCGCGGTGAATGTTTGAATTTTGGTAAGACCTTGGCCTTCCATTGTACCAAATAATGACTATTAAGGTGCGCTTGGGGTAGGCTGCGAAGAGTTGAAAAGGCTCCAGATGACTCCATGTGACACATGTCAAATATTCTGTCAAAAATCTACTCCAAAATAACGAACAGGTAACAAATTTTCGAGACGGTGCTGGAGCTGGATGTCTCAGTGCACCCCAAAACGTATTGCTGCATGCCACGTCACAGTTCATAGGTCAATGACCTAGAGCAGCTTTTACAGCATCCTACCCATATACCTGATTTCCTTGGAGAAATTTCCAACATACAATTACTCCCTGTGTTTATTCTCTTCATCTTTTCTCTCCTTTGCCAACGTTATTTACTGTTGTTCCAGTAAAGACTGTGGATCTTCTCATAAAGCAGCCTTCAGTAATTACTTTTTTGATTTTCATGGAATGATAATTGTTTCCTAGTCCGTGACCCAACTGAGTGTTATTTGCGCAATATGAAGGTTATTTTCTCAAGCATGAAGCATATTTTCCCATCTCCTATCCTCTGACTCATACAAAAAGACTTGGCTTAATCACGCTTTTTATGCTGTTCACAACAAGGAGGCCTACAAATGGTACCGGTGCCAACCAAACCTGGAATATCATCTCATCCGTCTTTCTCCCCAGAATCATATCTTTCTTTCACCATGCTAAGAATATTTTTATTTGTACCAAATGCTCTGAGTCCTCTGACTCAAATTCTTACTGCTCCTTCTGATACCTTGCTGAAACCTTTTTAATAACTTTACTTCATCCTCGCTTCCCCTTCTTTTCTGCTCTGATGGTTCTGTCATTGCTACTTCTACCGAAAAGGCAGTGCTCTTCACTGAGGCTTTCTCCTCTGATTCGGTTCTGTTCCTCTATCCCTTCGCCCCTTCTGGCTTTTTCATGACTGACATTATGATTTCTTCCAGTTATGTGCTTTCTACCCTCAATGGCCTCAGTACTAACAAGGCACATATGCCTGATGGTGTCCTTACAGTAGTTCTCAAGAACTACGTTTCTGTGCTAACACCATTCCCAGGTAAACACCTTTGCCTTTATCTGTCGACTTCTACCTTTTCTTCTTGCTGGAAGTTTGCTTTCAGTTAGCCAGTACAGAAGAAGAGTGGCCGCTAAAAACGCCTCTAACTATTGACCAACTGCTACATTCTATATTTCTTAAGTTCTATTATTTGTTCTTTAAAAAAAAGGTTGAAGTATTTCTCCTGCAAAACCTTCTTTCCAGTCGCCAGTATGGGTACCACCAAGGACACTCCTTGGCAATCTCCTTACCTTCTTTTCAGACTCCTGGTCATCCTCATTTTGGAACTTTGGTGAAAGCTTTGCCATTCCAGTTATCATCTCAAAGACTTTCAGTCAAGACTAGCACAAATATTTAAAGTCGAAACTGCCCTCTACCACTTTTTTTTCCTGTCTATCTATGCCTTCGTCTCTGGCTTCCTTTCAGACAGTTATAGCTGCTATATTAAACAGCACCAATGTTTTCCTAGAGCTATCAGTAATGGTGTTCCTCAGGGTAGTGTTCTGTCGCCACCCCTCTTCCTTCTATTCATCAAGGATCTGAGCTGTACATCTAACCCTACCCACTTATATACTGAAAATTTCACCCTTCATTTTTCCAATTGGTTGTCACATCGTCCACCACAGCAATAACTTAATTCAACAAACATTGGCTGGGGCTATGGCACACCTAATTTCTGACTTGGCTTATATCTCTGATAAAGATAACAGTATCCTTGTTATTAATGCATCAACAACTAAATTCCTACATACTTGTTTTTTGACCTGCCAAAATCTTCTAAAGGTGTATCTTTTAATAATCAGTATTTTCTAACTTCTGCATCACCTGTCAACTTTTTTTTTTAATTTAATTCTTTCGGGATATATCACTGAAAATTTATATTGCTTGACTTGCAAAGTCTGCTTCCAAGAGATTAGGTGTGGTAAGCTGACTCTGTTTTGTTTATCACAACATAGGTGTTCACTTTATACAGAGGACTTATCCACCCCTGTAAGGAGTACTACTCCCATGGAGGGGCCTCCTACAGATTCTCTTAAATTTCTGCTTTTTCGCCACAGTGTTCCTTCATTGTCCCCTCAGTGATCACTGCTCTTCTGAGCTGTGTGTTTGCATCCCTCCTCCATTATGGAGGGTGCTTAGCACCTCTAGGGGAGGCGGTGGCTTAGTCGGTAGAGATGTGGCCTGCAGTCCTAACGGACCCAGGTTCAAATCCCCGCTGGGGCAGGGAACAGTTTAAGGATTTGAATTTCGTTAAATCAGGGTTTACTGATCTACCAGAAGACCCACTGACACGTAAAAATACCCCCGCTAATACCAAAACACCAGTCCTGTACGAAACAGTCCTAGTATGTATTCAATATGGACCGTGGGTTTTAGCGCCGAAGTGGTGACATGTAGAGGTGTATGGTATGTAGGAGGACTGCTGGGCCTTGATAGCAGGCTGTGAAGCCTATGCCCAGAGTCGGACACATAAAAAACAAAACAAAAAAATAAACTCTCACCCTTTTCTGTAAAACTCTCTAACGCAGGAGGAAACTGATAGTCCCAGTCCTGAAGGCATGCAACAGGTCAACTCTGGAACTGTCTTCCTTTGTCTGTATCCAGTTGCCTATGACCTCCAGTCTTTTAAACATAATGTGTCCGAGCATCTTGAAGTAAATGTATCTTAAATTTGGCCCTCCTTTACTTCTTTCCTTGGAACGAACAATCATTGCCACCTTCTGGCCTTATGTTTTTTTCTTCCTTGCATTAAAGAAGTTAAAGATATGAAAGCCATCGCTCTTCTCTGGGGTGGGCTCAGTAAGAAATGAATTGCTCATTACATTACTGAAACATAAAAGAGGTCACTATAGAAAGAAGATCCTCAGCTGAGTTCTAAAAGAGAGTCCCGGTCCCCATACTCACTTCTTATCTTCTCGAATTCTTTGTGCAATCAATACTACAGCTTCCTTCCATATGTATGCGACACTGAACGAACTCTTATCACGTCTTCAATGACAGGGAGTATTGTCTTTCAGCCCTACTAATCAGCTGCCTTTCTTGATCTATAATGTACAGATTAAACACTAATAGTATAGCTTTTTTCGCCCATCTCAGTCAATTTTAAGCTTGTAATTAAAATTTTGGTCGTTTTCTTTACAGAAATAGTGTAGCCTTCGTGCTGTAGCCTGGCCTACTGCTATAGCCCCAAGCGCAATATCGTGGTGGGGTACTGTTTTACTGTGTGTGTGTGTGTGTGTGTGTGTGTGTG
>JAGKTI010001626.1:51457-80900 GCA_018397915.1 Birgus latro | reverse complement strand
TCAATCCAACCTTCAAATGGAAAGATTCACTCAGTTTGCCATCCACATGCACTGCAGCCTTAGCACCCTCATACATACTCTTCACTGCCTTCAACAACTTCCCATCCACTCCATATATTCTTAATACCTTCCACAATCCTTGTCTATCCACCCTGTCATATGCTGTCTCCAGATCCATGAAGGCTGCATACAACTTCTTGCTCTTCTCTAGAAACTTTTCCACTAAGGATCTAAGAATGAATATCTGGTCTACACAACCTCCTCCCCTCCTAAAACCTCCTTGTTCTTCTCCAACTAATTCCTCTGTTACTTCCCTAACTCTGTCAATAAGTATCCTTTTCCTTTGTACAGGGGAATAATTATACATGATGTCCAATTGTCAGGGACTCTACCTTCCTCCCAGGCCAATCTGCACATCTTCCATATCCATTCTACTACTACTGCTCCCTTGTGCTTCAGCATTTCACCCTACACTCCATCATTTCCAGGGGTTTTCCCCATTCTGACTTTCTTCATTGCTTCCACTACTTCTATCCTACTGATCTCTTCCTCCCTTCTCGTCTCCTTCTCCCAGCCATTCCCCAGCCACATGTACAGTACTGTACTTGCATTATTGTACTTTCATTCTCTATGTTTATAGTAAGATGAGGAGAGTGGTGGCTGAACAGGAAGCCATAGATAGAGGCATTAATGAACAGTATAGAGGCCTTAAGAACAACCTATTGAGAGTTACCGATGCAATATGCAGTTGGACAAGAGGCCCACCAAGACATAAAGTAACTTGGTGGTGGAATGAGGGTGTAGAAGCTGCAGTTAAGGAGAAAAGAAGGCTTTTCTGGGAATGGAAGAAGGGTGGTAACAGGGAGGAGTACTTGGCTGCCAAGGGTAGGGCTAGAAGAGAGGTATACAGGGCAAAGTCTGAGTCATAGAGACTTTTACTTGATAATCTAAATCATGGAGAAAGGAAAATAACGATTTTTAGGGTGGCAAATCAGGTGAAGAGGGATAATCGGGACATTGTAAGTGAGCAGTGTGTGAAGAATGATGAAGGAAGGGTAGTGGTGAACAGTGGGGATATTAAAGATGCATGGAGAAAGCATTTTAGCCAGTTGTTGAATGAGGACTTTGACTGGGATAGGGAAGGTTTGGAGCCAGCAGATCCAGTGTTTGGCCCTTGGCCTTTGATTGGCACTGCTACTGTGAGTGAGGCAATAGGCAGGATGCGGGTAGGGAAGGCGGCAGGTGTGTCTGGGTTGACTGCTGAAATGTTGAAGGCCTCAGGAGATACTGGGGTGAGGTTAGTCACTGACCTGATAAATATGATTGTATATGAGTATGTTGTCCCAGATGATTGGCTGAAGAGTGTAATTGTAAATGTGTACAATGGGAAGGGTGATGCCCTGGAAAGGGGAAATTACAGAGGTATAAAGCTCTTAGATCAGATAATGAAAGTAATGGAGAGAGTTCTAGAAGGTATGATTAGAGAAAGAGTGAACATTGATGAGATGCAGTTTGGGTTTATGCCAGGCTGGGGGACCACTGATGCCATATTCATTGTTCGACAGCTTCAGGAAAAATATATTGGAAAGAAAAGGAAATTGTATTTTGTTTTTGATGATTTGGAAAATGCCTTTGACAGAGTCCCTAGAGAGGTGGTGAGGTGGGCAACAAGAAAGCAAGGGTTGGAAGAGTGACTGGTTAGAGTGGTTTAGGCCATGTAAGTGGGTGCTTGCACCCAGGTAAGAGCGAATGGAGTTTTGAGTGATGAGTTTCCCGTGAATGTTGGTGTGCATCAGGGGTCAGTCTTGAGTCCCTTGTTGTTTATCATGGTACTTGAAGCCCTCTCACGTGACTTCAGAGATGGACTCCCGTGGAAGACGTTGTATGCTGATGATTTGGTGTTGATTGCAGAGAATGAAAAGGAGGCGGAGGAAAGATTTAAGAAATGGAGAGATGGTATGGGGCACAAGGGCTTGAAGGTAAATGCAGATAAAACAAAAGTGACGATATCTAGAGTTGGTGGTGGTTCAATCAGAGGAGAGGGTGAGTGGTCATGTGCAGTTTGCCACAAAGGTGTGGGAAGTAATTCCATCTTGTGCAGTGTTTGTGATAAATGAGTGCACAAGAAATGTAGTGGTGTTAGAGGTAGACTGCGAGATAATGCTGATTTTATGTGTACGGCGTGTCGGGGAGATTGTTAAGTGTGAAAAGACTGAACTTGCTGCTGAGTCTCTTGAGTGTGTGGAAGAATTTTGTTATTTGGGAGACATGTTATATGCCGGAGGTGAGGCTGGAGCTAGCTCAGTTGCTAAGGTGAGAAGTGGATGGAAGAAGTTCGGGGAGCTGTTGTCTCTCCTGACATTGAGAGGACTCTTCTTACATGCTAAGGGGTCTTTGTATGCAGCATGTGTTAGGAATAAGATGCTGTATGATAGAGAGAACTGGGCAGTAAAGGAAGAGGATATTCGCAGGCTTAAACGTACAGAAATGACAATGATTAGGTGGATGTGCGGTGCGTCCCTGCATGCAAGGCCTGATGGGACTCGGTTTATGATGGAAGAGTTGAGAGGTAGGATGATACTGGAGTGTATTTATGCTGTGATGAGGAGAGGTAGGCTGAGGTGGTTTGGACATGTGGAAAGGATGGGGGATGATAATTGGGTGCTGAGGGTAAGAAGTTTTAATATTTGGGGAGGGGTTGGGAGGGGTAGACCGAGAAAGACATGGGACGAGGTCATTAAGTGTGACCTCAGGGTTAAGGGATTGAACAGGGAGTCTGCCAAAGATCGAGCAGCATGGAAAGCTGCCATTAGGGGACCAAGGCCGACGCATGCAAGCATGTTGGAGCCTTCAAAAACGAAACGAAATGAAACGAATTCTCTATGTTTAACAATTCCTTAGAGTGTTCTCTCCATCTGCTCACTTTTTATCCCTTCTCCACTATCAATCTTCCATGTGTATCTTTCACTCCCTTACCACCTTCTTTATCATCCTGTCTAACTCTCTTTACATCATTCCAGAACATTTTTCTTACTTTCTCTCCACTTTACACTTAAATTCCTTCCAAATTCCTCATCCACTCTCTTCTTACCTGTACAGTACTAATCTTTTTACTTCTCTCTTCCTTTCTACATTTAGCCTATTCCATTTCTCAGTTTCCTCCATGCCTCTGCTTCCCATCCACTCGTTATATGCTTTCTTCTTTTGCACCCCCTTTAGTCTTCTCTTCACCCTACACACCACCTTACATTCTGCACAGATTTCTTCTGTCAATATCTTGCACACACCTTCCTCCTGCCCCATCTGCTCCAAATCATATTTACCCAACCGCTCCTCCACTCGTTTCTTATATTCTGCATTTTTTTCATCCTCTTGCAACCTTTCCACCCCCCCTTGCATGGACTACTTCCTCTTGGCCCTCTCTCCTTCTCTTCATCCATCACATTTGTACCTTGACTTTGACAGCCACCAACTGATCATCAGAATGTCCATTCCCCCAACCTCTGTATGCTCTCGCATCCAGTACATATCTTCTCATTCTCTCATCCACACACACATAATTAATCATTGCCTTCCATTCCTTCAGTTCACCACCCACCTTTCTCATCACTTGCCATATATACATGTGGATTATTTTGTGCCTAAAGAGGGTATTGGCTATCACCAACCTCCTCCCCACACAAATGTCCGTTAGAGCACTACCATTCTCATCCACTTCTGCAGGCACACCCCTCTCACCAACTACTCCCTCCACCTTCACATTCCCTATTTTCCATTCATATCTCCAATCAAAAATACTCTCTTACTCCTCTAAAACTTTTCCACGCAAACTTCCACACCTGCCCAGACCTCTTCTTTCACCATTTTACAAGATAATTTTCCTATACTGAAAAAAATATTCTGCTTCATAGCCAGAATGAAAGATCAAGATCATCATCATCATCAATATCATCATCATCATCATCACCACCATCACCACCACCACCACCACCATCATAATCATCACCATCTTGACCTGATGAGCATTTAATTGTATTAAATTTTTCTGTGTTATTAGCCCCTTCAGTCCATCCTTGCTGCCATCAGACAATATTCTCTAGTCTAGGAGAGCCCCCAGCAATGCCAGATTTAGGCATATATTTTTTTTATGTGGCTTTTTATGTGTACTGCAGTTTTTAAAATGGCCCGTGTATCAAATTTCTATGAGTAGGTTTAAAATGGCTTTACAAGCAATTAATTTAAGTAATATTTTAAGCCAGTGTAGGTGGGGGCACTCACCATCCACTCACTCGATGCAGTGCTGCTCTCGGGTTACTGCTCTTTCATCTCTTCCTTCCTTCTTTCCTTCCTTTTTTTTCTTTCCTTCTTTCTTTCCTCTTCCTTTAGTCTACGGGTGTCTCTACACTGAGTGACAAGTCAAATGGTTTCCTGTACACCAGGAAACCATTTACTACACTGGATGGTAACCAAAGAACCAAACTATGATGCCTGGTGGATTAGTGGGTAATTACGGTGCTCCAACCGGATTGAGCCTGTGTAGGTTTTTATCAAAGGGATGGTTGGGGTTAATTGTTCAAGTAATGCCACTCAGGGACATGTGAGGCTGGTCACTCTCATCTTAATTGTCAGGACAAACTTGCCTAGCCCCAGGCTCCTATGCTTCTCATGAGGCAACACAGTAATAGATGATGTATGTGTGTATGTTTAATATTATAAGCCTAAATTTTCTGTCTTCAGGTTTACCATCTGGTATAACTCTTTAACAAGGGGTTTTCAAGCTTTTTTTTAGCTTAGGGCCTCACCAAGTCTTCATCCAGCACTGGCCCCCAGCAGTAAAGGGGCTACTGTAAGCTATATAATTCCTCCTCCATTCTGAGAAATTCATCCTGAGCTGCATATAAAAACATCACTGATGCATAATGGGCAAAATTCTGACAACTATATTCTTTTATACTTAACTCCATCTAAAACAGACAGCATTACATCTTTAATTCTGAACTATATCAAAAGGTTAACAATACAGTAAAATAAGATGTTAGCCAAGAAAAAGTGTCATGGAATGGATTCAGAATTGCAAAGTTATCTTATTCTGCCACTGAGCTATGTGAAATAAGCCACAAAAGAACAAAAATCTTGGTCAGGTTAATGTGAAAGATCTCCAGTAATACACTACTATCCTTCATCATCATCATCATCATCATCTGGACCTCCTTTCTCACCCTAGGGCAGGGTGAGGAGTAGCAACGTCCAGACAGCCCAAATTTGCCCAATCCAATGGGCCACGCTTCCATTCACTCATCATTCATTCGAGCCCCCAGAATCCTGGATCTATCGGAACGCCAAAAACATTCACCACGTTTTGTAGCTTCACACAAACGTGTCCGACAGAGTCAATCCGGACGCTGCCTCGTTAAAAAGGGGTGCCAAAATCCCTGATCATGCACTTCTTCTCACAACATTCATCCAGCCAGCTCGATCTCTTGTCAGATCCCTAGCCTCACCAACTTCCAAACCTCTCTTCCTCACACACTCATCCACCATATCTCTCCACCTTTTCCTTGGCCTACCTCACCTCCTCCTCTTCAATTCTGGTGTCCACCGACTTCCTCACACCACATCTTTCACAAATCACATTATTTCGCATCCTAACCACCCTCTGTGCTCCACAAACATTTCTCAGCAGTCCCATCTCCACTGCTCTTACTCTTGACATTTCATTTTCATGCCACACCAAAGTCTCACATCCGTATGTTAAAGTTGGCACTAACACTCCTTCATGTAAGCCTCGTGCAGCTGCAACACTTAAGGCTCTGTTTCTTAACAAGGCCTTCATTGCACCAGCTACTTTTCTTCCTTGTGTCACTCTACTTTCAACTTCTTTTGCACATTTTCCTGTCTTTTCTATCACTGTACCCAGGTATTTGAATTCTCTCACCAATTCCAGTCTCTCTCCATTCACTGTGACATTGCACTGGGAGTCACCGTCTCTCTCAATAACCATCACTTTACTCTTTTCTACATTTACTCTCAGGGCACGACGCTCACAGACATCAGCAAAACTCTGCACTAGTCTACCAAGTTCTTGTCTGGTATTTGCAAGTAGTACTGCATCATCAACATACAACAAATTTGAGAAATCCCATCCATCACCATTCATTACCATTGCCATCCCCCTCTCCATTACTCGTGTTTTTACTTCTCTCATCACCCCATCCATATATATACAGTATTGAACAACCATGGGGACATCACACAACCTTGCCGCACACCCACACCAATTGTGAACCATTCACTTAGATGCCCATTAACCCTTACACATGCTTCACTACCATCATAGAAACTCTTGACAGCCCCTAGCAGCTTACCATTTACACCGTACATGAGCAAAACTTTCCAGAATCCTTCTCTGTCTACTTTGTCATACGCTTTTTCCAGATCCATGAATGCCATAAACACCTTATGGTCCTTCTCACAAGCCTTCTCTGCTATCTGTCTCACTGCAAATATTTGATCCACACATCCTCTGCCACTCCTAAAGGCACCCTGTTCATCACTCACTAGGACTTCTGATATCTCTCTTACTTTCTCTATAATAATTCTTCCATATACCTTCCCTACCACACTCAATAAACTTATGCCACGATAATTCTTGCACTCACTTTGCTCACCTTTATTTTTGTACAGGGGTACAATCACAGCCTTTTTCCACTCTCCTGGCACAGTTTCACTCATCCATGTCTTCTTACATATCTCCAACAAGCACTTCATTCCACTTTCTCCACTACACTTAATCATCTCTGCATACACCTCATCAACCGCAGCTGCTTTCCCATTTTTCAGCTGCTTCACAGCACTCTTCACCTGTGCAAGTGTCAAGTCTCCTGGCACTGCATTTCTTCTCTGCACACCCCCAAAACCAATCATGTTTACAGCTGCTCTGCTGTCTCCGATCCCATTCATCAGGCTTTCAAAATATTCTTTCCATCTGGTCCTTACTTCATCCCCTTGGGTTAATAATATACCACCTGCATCCTTCACACCATCACATTTCTTTCCGCTTTCACTTCTACATTTCCGCACCTCTTTCCAGAATAACTTCCTATTTTCAAAGTAGTTTGCATTCATTTTTCTTCCTAGATCATCATTTACCTTCTTCTTTTTCCTCTTCACTAGTCTCTTTATGTGCTTCTTGCTCTCAATATATTCAGTTCTTATTTCAACTGAACCCCTGTCCTGTAACCACTCTAGCCATTTCTTCCTTTTTTCCTCCGCCGCTCTCTTAACCTCATCATCCCACCATGCCGTACCTTTCTTCTTTGTTGTTATTCTTGCCATACCACACACCGCTTTAGCATTCCTAACTAAGCAAACCCTATATGCATTCCACATGCTGTCCAGATCCATTTCATTCCAATTCACTGATTCTAACTCCTCCTCTACTTTGATCCTGTAATCATCTGCCATTTCTATGATCCTCAGCTTCTCAACTTTCAGTCTTTCTCCCTGACTGCTCCTCTCTCTCCTGATCCACCTCACTCCTTTCAGTTTGATCTTGCATACCACAATCATATGATTTGACAGACCTCAACATCGTCCTACTGTCCTACTAAACAATAATATTCTTGAAACAGCTTAAGCACATATCCTTCAGTGTCCTTTATATTTTGCAACAATAATGAATAAATTATTTAAGTGATAAAGTAGCATTCACAAAGTCCAACTTTTTAAAAATAAAATTACAACACTTACCACTTCATATATCTGCTGTAAAACTTCCAAGTCCAGGACATTCATGTCAAAGTTATACACAGCTGAAACAAACAAATACAATGCATATTAACTACTATATTTGTAAATCTACAAATTACAAAGCAAAACCAATTATAATAAGAATAGCATACCTAATACAAGAAGATGCACTCATAGGGTGCAACAACTACATCATACAATCACTCTGAAGTCTACACAATCAATGAGCACCTGTGGTTGTAGAATGTAGTAATGAAAAAATGTAAAATAATCATGGAGATGTGATGAACCTAAGCACCTTCCCCACTTCTGATCTTTATCATGCATTAAAACTAATGAGCAACATGTTTGGACCTGACAGGTGCCCACTAATCCTGAAAATGGGCAAGGCAGAACCTTTGACCCTGCCTTGTGTTCTTGGCCTTTGACTGACTTCTCTCAAAATCACACTGAACCTCAACCCATTTACCAAGTAAGGTTTGTATCACATCAGAATTGATTTAAGCTGTCTCTACCCTGTTACCTTAACCTTTAACCTTCTGTTCTCAGTACAAAATCTGCATATCCTGTGCTAACCTTAAACATTTCTATGATGTTCAGCCAAAATAAAATTAGAAATAATTGAGGTGAGACTAAAACTCAACCCTGCCCTGCAACCTTTACCTTTGACCAATGGTTTTCAAAACTGAATCACTTCATCATTTCCTGTCCCTCAGCTATTTCATCAAGGTGGGTCAAAATTGCGTCAAAACTCTGAGCTGATGCCGCTCTTGACCTATGACCTACAAACTTTTTAAAACCAAAAGTTAATCATATGTTCCACTGATGGTTCTCAATCACAATGCAAAATTTTGGGCAAATCCTCCTGATAGTTTTTCCATAACCCTGCTAACAGATAGGGACAAAAGAACAGATATATATACACAAACCATACCATATGCATAACCCCCTCATCCTTTTGCTCGTAGGTGTAACAGAGCACTGACTCACCACTTTCAACATCTGCTATGTCAAGATGTTGGCTTGTTATAAATATTCCGACATTTTGAGAACGCTTGCTGTCAAGGACTTTGGCAACCTGGAAGACAAGAAATTTGGAATGGTTAATTTCAGACAAATGTACGTGCAGTGTAACAGGGCTGATATGTAAGCTAGTATATGCCTTCACTAGAAGAAAGGAGGGCTGATGATTAAGTGGTTAAAAGTGGTCTGCTGTTCCAAAAGAATGTTTTATCCCTGGTTAAAAATGGTCTGCTGTTCCAAAAGAATGTTCTATCCCAGACTGAGGAATGGAAGTTTCATTATTTAAATTTCATTAAAACAAACTATACCGATCTTCCCTGTGAGCCATCAGTATGTCATAGAAGCATCCTGCTAATAAAATCACACCAGACTTGAATGAGGAAGCCCTAGGATGTATTTAGTATGAACAATGGATATTAGTGCCAAAGTGGTGACAAGTGAAGGTGCATGGTAAGTACGAGTGCTACTGGTCTCAGGCGTAGGTCAGTCAAATTTATGCCAAGTCAGATAATAGAAACAGGGATAGTAATGTACAGAGGAAAGTATGGAAATGACGAGAAGATAGTATATAGGGTGCAAAAAAAAAAGGTATGGAAATGAAAACTAGATAGTATAATTTAATTGCTCTCAACTTGTGATGACGATGATTACTGTAAATGCTGCTTGGGAAAGAGGATGGAAAGTTTGAGATTGATCAGCAATTCTGAAAGAGTATGTGCATGTGTGTGTTCTTACCTAACTGTTTTCACCTAATTGTATCTTTACAGGAACGAGTCAAGATCACACTGTCCCGTGTATTAAACCATTTTGTATCATACATATCCTTAAATTTATGAATAGTTTTGGCACACACTATTCTATTCGGCAGTGCATTCCACTGATCAATTGCTGTATTTGGGAAACTTAATTTCCTTATGTCTTTGTCACCTCTCATTATTTGTATTTTTTTGCAGCGTCTTCTTGCTGATGCTTCCCCATAGGTTATATATTCATTTATGAGTACAGTATTTTCTCTTTCCCTGAGATGCATTTATATAGCATAATCATGTCTCCTCTTCTCCTTCTCTCCTCTAGTATTGGTAGATTCAATTTTCTAGTCTTTCTTCATAGCTTAGATCCCATAAGCTTGGTACCCATCTTGTAGCTGCCCTTTGTATTTTTTCAATCTTATCTATGTGTTTTTTGAGATAAGGATTCCAGACTATTGATGCATACTCCAGGGTTGGTCTGATAAATAATGTTATTATCTTTCTCAGCAAGTCTTCATTTATATTTGTTAATGCTATTCTCATATTAGGAAGCAATGTATACATGTTATGTACCATCTCACTGATTTGGTCAGCTGAAGATAGTCTGTTTTTGATAATCACTCCTAGGTCCTTCTCCCTTTCTGATATGTTTAGGGTTGATCTTCCTAACTTATAAACCCAATCTGGTCTTTCCTCACTTTTCTATCTATCTATCTATTGCCAGACGCCTCAATCCCGAACGGGGTGGCCACAAACAAATTGCCTCCATGTCACTCTGTCCCCCGCCATCTCACTACCACGCTCCCAACTCACACCCCCCCCTCTCACACACCTCTCCACTCCATCCCTCCATCTCACCCTCGGCCCCCCCTCCCTCTCGCCCCCCCCACCCCACCCACACACACTCCCCCCGCCAACCCTTCACTCTCCATCCCCTCCACACGCCCAAACTTAATTACATGATACTTGTCCACATTAAATTCCATTTGCCATTTACTGTTCCATTCATGAAGCTTATCTAATTCTTCTTGCAGCTCTTTGCAAGAATCTGTGTTAGCAATTCTCCTTTGTATTTTTGCATCATCTGCAAACATATTTGGATAGCTTCCATTTCTGATGTTACTGTTTATGTCATTTATGTATACTAAAAACATAATTGGTGACAGCACTGAGCATTGTGGAACTCCGCTAGTCACTTCCCTTCATGATGAGTAATTTCCCCTTAATACAGTTCTCATTTCCCTTTTTCTCAGGAAATCCTGCATCCAACAGTACAGATTGCCTTGGATACCTCCTTGATGGTACAGTTTCCATAAAAGTCTTTGGTGCAGTACTCTGTCAAATGCATTCTTGAAATCTAAATAGATACTGTCCACCCATCCTTCTCTTTTCTGTAATGTTTCTGTTATTCTGTCATAGCAGCTTAATAGATTAGTAACACACGATTTTCCCTTTCTAACACCAAACTGCCTTTCTGTTATCATACTGTGTTCTTCTACATGGTTTACTCACACTTTTCTTATCAGCTTTTCTAGTATCTTACAACACTGGTCAGTGATACTGGTTGGTAGTTGAGTGGATTCTGTGTATTCCCTTTCTTGAATAGGGGAACAATGTTTGTTTTCTTCTAAATATCAGGCAGTTTACCTTGACCTGAGGATTCCTTGAATATTCAATACAATGGTCTGCTTAACTCTTCTGCACATACCTGTAACACCCAACCTGAAATTTTGTTATGGCCATTTGCTTTTCCTTTGTCTGATTTACTTAACTCTTCCTGTACTTCTTTTTCTGATATTTGTATATGTGGTAATACGTGTGGGCATGCATGTTCCATATCGTCTCTTTCAAAATTATTTTCTGTTGTAAAAACTGACTGGAAGTTTTTTAGTGCTTCACAAATATCTTTCTCTTGTGTATAGATGATCCCCACATCTGTATTGGAATGTATTTCATCTTTAATTTTGATTTTGCTTTGGATGTGGCCATGTATTACCTAATTGTATTTACCTAATTGTGATATACAGGAAATGAGCTACGCTCGTGGGGTCCCGTCTCTGTTTCTCAATAAGTCAAATTTAGCTTTAAACTCGTTTAAGTTTTTAGACTGGACGATCTCTTTGTCCAGTCTATTCCACAGGTCTATGCATCTATACGGAAAACTATATTTCTTGATGTCCTTCAAGCAGCGCGGCTTCTTCAGTTTCAGTCCATGTCCTCTTGTTGCTCTCTTATCCCATAAAAACAGATCTTCTCTATCAATTGTATCTACTCCCATCATGGTCCTGAACACTGCAATCATGTCACCCCTCTCTCTCCTTTCCTCTAAAGATGGCAAATCCAGCCTTTCTAGCCTCTCACTATATGACAGATCTGCCAGACTGGGGACCATCTTGGTTGCTGTTCTTTGTATTCTCTCAATCTTGTTTATATCTTTCTTTTTGTGTGGGGACCACACTACTGCCGCATATTCTAACCTGGGGCGGATCATGGCCACTATCAGTTTTTTCATCATCTCTTCATTCATGTAATGGAATGCCACTCTTATGTTGGTCAAGAGTTTATATGTCTCTCTAACTATCTTGTTGATGTGTTTTTCAGGTGACAAACTATCCTGGAACAGCACTCCTAAATCTTTCTCTTCTCTCGCTTTTGTGATTGGTTCATGCATGCATGCACGCGCATATATATATTCACCTAGCTGAAGTATATGGGATCTGACATAGGCCTGTGTTGCTATGTCTCCTTATCTTTTCCATTCTGGTTTTAAACACATTCAGGTTCTTTGTTCACATTACTCTCCCCCCTTCCAAACTGTTCTAAATATTGTATCTAAATTTCTGTTTGCAAAACTGACACCAAATATCTATAATTTTATTTGGGAAACTAAACTTTTCTTTACATCATTAAGATATTACTCTTCCTCAGTTTGAATTCATATAATCTTGTCCTTCCACAATCTCCATCCACTCTTTCAGTTCTCTTAATCCTTTAAAAATCATGATCAGATATTCTCTTTCCTTTAACATAAGGCTTGTAACTAACTTTCACCTGTCTTATTATGAATGCTTTTTAACATCTCTTCAAATAATTAAAAGCCACTCTCATGTAAGTCAGCAGTCTATACATACCTCGAATCATCCTATTAATAAGATTTCCTTGATGACAGGTCATCTTGTAAGATTGTAAGGTCACCATTAGGTCTTTTTCTTCTTTGCCTTACTGAACTTCTCTCTGTCATTTTATATTCATATCTAGGTCTCCTGTTGCCAACTCTCATTTCTGATTTTTTTTTTTCCAGTGAAATCCATTTTCAAAGTCAGGCTTCAGCTTTACAGTTTGTCCTCATAGTCTAATTTGTATTTCAAAAAGATCCTGTCATCTGTTAGTATATCATCATGTATATTTCCTAAAAACTATGAATGATTTTGACAAAAAGAACACTAACCACACCTTTACTTTTGCTGGCTTGTCTTCCTTTTTCTCCTTCTTCTTGGGCTGAGTCACTTGTCTGGCAAACAAATCCACAAACTCTGACTCGTCAAACTCCTCCTCCTCAATTTCATCCCACAAAGGAACTTCTGCCATTATCCTGAAATCACATAACTCTTATTAACCCTCTGAACCCAGTGATTTATCTTACCAGTTTATCTTATTACCTCAAAATTTTTTATTCAGCTTATTGATACACGGCTGGACAACTGCTGCAAATGACAAAAGATACAGAAATGTGGCATTCCATGGTCGCCAACGTCTGCAGGTTCGGTAAGGTAAGGTATTTGAGACTTCTTGCAGTGGATGGGTTAATGAAGACTATATCTAGCTCCTCCAGTTCAACAAGTATACCCTAAGCATAGCAAGAATATACAAAATGCATCATCAGATTAAATAGGTTTACATGGGCTCAACCGTACAGAAATGACAATGATTAGGCAGATGTACAATGCGTCCTTGAGTGAGAGGCCTGGGAGGGCTTGGTTTACAATGGAAGAGTTGAGAGGCAGAATGGGACTGCAGTGCATTGGTGTTGTGATGAGGAGAGGTAGATCGACATGGTTTGGGCATGTGGTGAGGATAGAGGATGATAACTGGGTAAGAAAGTGAGAAGTGTCAACGTTACAGGTAGGGTTGCGAAAGACAGACCGAAAAAGACTTGGGACAAGCTCACTGAGTCTGACCTCAGGGATAAGGGACTGAATAGGGAGGCTGCCACAGATTGAGCAGCATATAAAGCAGCCGTTACGTGACCAAGGCCAATGCATGCATGCAAGTTGAGTCTTTATAAATGAGAGAGAGAGAGAGAGAGAGAGACACTCACCTTTTCCTCTTAAGTGTTCCATTTCCTTCTTTCCTTTTCTTCCTTTTACTCTTGTCAATGGTACTGGTCTTGGTTTTGTCTTCTCTTTCTCTTTCTTCTTCCTCTCCATCTTTCTTATCTCCATCTTCCTTATCTCCATCTTCCTTGTGTATCCTCTCCTTACTTTTATCTTCTTCTTCTTCCTCCTTTTCTTTCTCTTCCTCTCCCTCCTCTTTCTCTTCCTCACTGTCAGATGGAGGAGAGGTCTTGGGTTTCTCTGACTTTGGTGTGGTCAGCTGTATCCGCGTCCAGTATAGTGGTTTCATCGCCATCTTAGGGTTGACAGGCTTCTTGCGCAGCACTGACAACAAACATAATGCAAAATGGATCAAATGTGGGAAAATGGCGACAACATTACAGTACTGTCATAATCTACTTTCGCATTCAATCCCAGCAAATACAATGCAAAATGGGTGACATGCAAGAAAAATATGAAAATATTAGATGAACACCCTAATCTGATTTCCCAGTCTCACATAAGGCTAGTATATCTCACACAGGCAAATTGAGAATGTGTAAATTTCAAGTTAGTCCCTTTCAGTTTGAAGACGTCAATTTATCATTTCTTTTCATTGCCAAACACTTACCGCATTCACTTTTGATTTTTTTTTTTTTTTAATTCATAAGGTTAGATACTGTCTTTGCTAATCCATTTACTACAACATTTAAATAAAATCACCGGATAAAATCACTGGTGATAAATTTATCTTTCAAAGTGAAAAATAAGTCATCAGAGAGAAGTGGTTAATTAAAACTGGTTGTTTACTTGGGATGTATGTCTACAATAACATCCACAAATCTGGGGCTGACAAAATCTTAGGGTATTGTACTATACCACATTTTACAAAAGTGTCTTAATACACACACTGGTAATAAATGATACTTAAGTGATAGTGAGCCAGTGTGGAATGATAACATCTTAAGTGATAGTGAGCCAGTGTGGAATGATTACATCTTAAGTGATATTGAGCCAGTGTGGAATGATAACATCTTAAGTGACAGCTAGCCAGTGTGGAATGATAACATGATCAATTAATGAAAATACAAATTTTCAGTATTTTAAGAATAGCAGACATACAAAAATTACACAAAAGCTGTCAAAAAAGGTGTGTGTTGAACCTGGTAAAACATAAAAATCCAAACGTCAAAGAATGAAAAACACATAAACTAGGGCATGTTCGTGTAGAATAGCTCAAGAGTGTTAAGTCTGGTATTTCCAATAAAAACTACTGTACATAATTGACCTATAAAGCACCAAGCCTTCCACAGAGCAACAACAGGGTGGGCATTTGCTAACAAATATATGATCAACTGCCTCTCATAACTCAGAATGTAAGGCCCTAATAGCTACTACTCTTTCCGAGATATTGTCATGGCTTTGGGTAACATATTTCTCTTGGAAGAGAACAATAACATAATTGAACTCACGACTGTAAGAGCACTTACATCCCGTAGGACAAAATCCATCATTTGTACTTCAGAAAAGACAAGGAAAGCACAGAATCTCCCCATGTCTCTTGTTCTTTCTACCAAGTCCCGTATTAGTGATTTTATACCAGCTGGTATAGATTTGTTCATACCAAGTCAACAGTTCACTACAGACTGAACTCTCCAAAATGGTTTGATAACAACTGTGCAAGAGCAACAGCCCAAAAGCCATTGGCATATAACACTTACTCAAAATCAAAAGCATCTGAATCACTCTGTCAATTTAAAATTGCTAGAAACCATGCAAAAACTTATTAATCTTGCTAAATCAAACTTTCTTCATAATCAAGCACCAAAACTACTTAACAACCCTAATGACAATAGAATACTCTGGTTAACTCTTAATTCTTTCAATAATAACTTTAACAAGTCATCATCCATTCCCCCACTAAAGTCTTCAGATGGCAACATTACAAATCACCCACATAGAAAAGCAAATATCTTTGCCAGCACATTTGCCAGAAATTCTACCTCAGAGGAAGTCAGTCAGAATGTCCCGGTACTAGAACTTGACTCTCCCGAAATTGTTTGACTTAAAATACAGACAAGATACGTAAAATCCATCCTAGACAATTTACCTGCCAACAAAGCTCCAGGCCCAGATGGAATTCCTCCAATTGTTTTGAAAAAGTGTTCCCCAGACCTTGCACCTGTTCTTGCTAAATTATTCAGACTATGCATATGTACTTCTTCATTCCCTAATTCATGGAAAGAAGCCAATATTCACCCAATTCCAAAGAAAGGAACTTCCTCTGACCCCTCTGATTACAGACCAATAGCTGTCACATCTTCTCTTGGTAAAGTATTTGAAATCTTAATCAATAAGCATATAGTCAAACACCTTGAATCCAACAACTTAATTAGCGATAAACAATATGGTTTTCGACACGAAAGATCTACCATTGACATACTCAATCTCCTGACTCATACCATCCATCAATCAATCGACCTATATGGAGAAACTCACAAAGTAGCCCTTGATATTTCTAAGGCTTTCGACAGAGTATGGCATCGTTCCCTGCTGTCCAAACTCCCTTGCTACGGACTAATGTCTTTTGTTCCCCTGCTTGCCTCAAATCTCAGTGACAGAAAAATAAGAGTAAAAGTTGATGATGTATATTCCAATTTCCACTCAATTAACGCCGGCATGCCACAGGGATCAGTTCTGGCACCAACCCTGTTCCTGGTTCATATTAATGAACTCTTATCTGTCACCCACAATCCCATCCATTCATATGCAGATGACTCAACACTTCACAGTTCGTTCACACTCAGACACCCATTTACAAAGTTTGATATCTCCAATTCTCAACTCAACACAGCCATCTCCATAAATCAAGACTTATCTATGACCAGTGAATGGGGGCAAAACAACCTTGTCTCATTTAATGCTAGTAAAACCAAATATATACAATTTACTAAGAGACAGATATTGCCTGATTCATATATTACATTCAAAGCTACTAATATTCCCATCTTCAAAAGTATTGAAATTCTCAGTGTCTCACTTAACAGTGCCCTCAGGTGGACCTCTCATGTCAGATCACTTGCTAAAACCTCCTCAAAGAAACTTGGATTATTTTATACAGAGTCCGTAACTTTTTCACTGACAAGCAGATAGATTTAATTTACAAGAGTCATGTGCTCACCCTTGTGGAATGGATGTGGAGAGGTTGCATTAAAACAACTAGACAAAATTCAGAAGAAAGCTGTTGGAATTATTAATAACCCTGCTATTACAAACAATTTACCTCCCCTAAGTAAGTAAGGAGGAATGTTGCCTCCCTTGAATTATTTTACAAATATTTTTATGGCAAATGCTCAGACTAAGTTGTGTCCATTGTGCCACCTCTTCATGCCCTCCCTGGAGCTACATGGGCATCTGGCAGCGCTCATGACTGGAATGTCACACAGTCATATTGCAGAACTTCCGCCTATCAGAATTCTTTTATTCCCCGAACTGCATCTCTCTGGAACTCGTTTCCCCAGAGTTGTTTCCTTCCAAACTTCAACCTACAGCTGTTCAAGTCCAACTGTTACAGATATTTCATGAATGGAGGACACCAGTAATCTGGTGTATGGATTTTTCTTTTTTTACTCATTTGTTTTTCCTTCCTCTGTTGTGTTATTTCAAAAAAGAAGAAACAAAATCTTAGCTATGAGAAGGAAATTATGTTATTTTGCTCTACGAGAAGGACAAGGAAAGGAAAAGCTAAATATACTATATCTCTTATTCTTCCTCCAAAGACAAATCTGAGTCATGAAAGGGTGTTGATCATTAATCTGTGAGTAAATCCAGGTCCAGTACCATACCCATAAATAAGTTAGTATTACACCTGGCAAGGAGAACTAAAATCCAGGAATATGAAGGTACTGTACATACCCATGGAGAACAGAGGTAAACCTTCAATAAAACTATTCAATATGTATATACTGTAAATGTTTGGAAAAGCACACTAATGTACTGTACAGCTGTTGTGTCTTTTTTCCTTATAGGATTATTTAAACTACTGTACAATGAGTTTATATAAAAGCAGACAACAGACAAATCTGCATACAGGCATTACACCAAAACTGAAGCAATACCTATGGGAAATCTAATGACTACCTATATTACTGCATACAACTGAAACAACTAAAGTTATATGGTAGGTCATTGTAAAACTTCATTTTTTACTTACTTATTCTGATGCAGTATTAAAGGCATGCTGTATCTCTTTTGGTATCACAGTACAAAGGTAGTGTTTCAAAAAATAAATATACCAATGTCCTTTTCTATACTATTTGACTGCTGGGATTTTTCTAAGTAAAACAGAATGAACCCTCAATATAATGGACACTGTATACAGTATTTGGACCCCTTGTTTATCAGACATTTTCATTATTCCACAGAGATATCTAATGTTTATAATATATGCCACTTAGCATCATATCTTCTGTATATTGTGGTGCCTTCCCTTACAGTTGGACTTATATGCAAATATATCTTTCTGATCTGCACCACTGACCTGTAATCATCAATGAACCTCCCAGTGACCACTCAGTGTGCTACTTCTGGCTTCTGTTACATAATTTTCTCTCTTACTATGGTATAAACATGCCATCACTGGGTTCAGTGTATGTTTTATTTAAAGTACCCTGTACAGAGTAAATGCATTATCAGAAGTTTCATCCAGTAAGAGATATTGTATACTACATTCACATTGTTTATAAAGGCTCCAGCATGCTTACATGCATCAGCCTTGGTCACCTAATGGCGGCTCTCCATGCTGCTCAATCTCTGGCAGCCTCCCTATTTCAATCCTCCATCCCAGAGGTCACAATCTCATGACCACGTCCCAGGTCTTTTTCGGTCTGCCTCCCACAACGCTGCCCCCACTATACACACACTTCTCACTTTCTGCGCCCAACTGTCATCCCCCATCCTCTCCACATGCCCAAACCATCTCAATCTACCCCTCCTCAACCACAACACCAATACACTCCAGTCCCACCCTTTGACTGTACTGGTGTTGTGATGGAAATCTGACTATAACGGACTTGAATTCCTCCCACTTAGTTCAATATAAAGTGCACTCGCTGTAAAAATCATCTGGTTCGAACTAAGTATACAAAATTATTTCTAGGCCTCTAATTACTTACACTTCTCTCAGACTGACAATCACCCAGCACTAACCTAAATAAATTGTCCAAATGAATCAAGAGGATGAAGAGTCAATAACACACTTATTAATGAATCCATGTGATTGCCTCTTTAGTTTATTCTTTCTGCTTCCAGATTATTTTATTCAATGTAGGAAAGGTCTCTCACACTGAGGAAGTGTATTATGACTATATTTAACACCTCCAGTTCGACAAATCTATCCTGGATTGAATATAATCATCAGGGAATGGCAAGAAAATTATGAAAAAAAAACATCCCTGGCTCAGTAGGTACAACTAATGCAAGGACTTTCAAAACTGGCATTTTGAAGCTGATCTCAAAGGGCATTCAAATACAGTATTGGACAGACCTGAGACAAGATCACTGAGTGTGACCTCAGGGTTAAGGGACTGAGTAGAAAGAGATCAAACAGCATGGAAAGCTGCCATTAGGTGACCAAGGCCAATGCATACAAGCATGTTGCGGCCTTTATAAATGAATGATCAAGCATTTGTTAAAGAGGAGGGAGGTAGTCAAACCTTTGTACATGTTATTTTCCTTTAACCCACAGATGATAGTCATGTACAGTAAAACTTCAGTATAATGGACTTCAATAGACCGATATTCGCTTTTATTAGACTCGAGGAGCTACTAGACTAAATTCTTATACAGGTATATCTCGATATACGATACCCCTAGATGTGATACCCCCGCTTAACGATGGAAGTAGAAGTACCACCATACCCCGCCTAATGATGCCCACACCCCAGTTTAATGATGGGTTTTTATTTTTTTACTGATTTTCATGATATTTTAGACTAAAATTGTGTGTTTAGGTTGATTTATAAACTATTTTTAGACATTGATTATCATGTTTTAGCCATAGGTGGGGTGAATAATTATAATTTTTGAGTACAGTTTACTAAGCTCAATTTTTTCCAGACTTATATTTGAGGATATTCAGATTTTATTTGTTGGTTCTGGTGAGTTATTTACAGGTGTTAGGCTTAGATTAGCTACTTTAACAGCTGTTAGGCCATTTAGATTGGCTTTAAACTTGTTTTTGGGCTCATTTGGGTGGGTTTTGGACTTGGTTAGGGGGGAAACCCAAGGCTGAAAAACTCATCCCATTACTTTACATGTTAAATCTACCCTGATATACCATACCCTGCCTAACGATGGGTTTTACCTAACCAGTTGCATCGCTAAACTGGGGTATACAGCCAGAGGTCCAGACTGCCTGACCACTTCAGCTATGTTCACCACAATAAAGTAATAAAAAGCATGTTTATCAGTGTACAGTATAGTATTATTATATATATTATACCATTTGATTATTGTGGTGAATGTATAACACAGTACAGTACTGTAACGGTAGTGAAAACAGTTTAAAAACCACAGTACTGGAAAATATCCGGGTTAGCAGGGGGAAGTTCGGATGTCACTTTTATAGGAATTTTGCTTTTTTTCAGAATGGCTTGGGCCTCAATTAGTCCGTTATAGTAAGGTTTTACTGTATTTGAAATTCATAGTAATGACAAAGAACTTCATATGCATTATCACAGTTTATTTTACAACCATAAACTAACTTCGTGTGAATAACAGTAGCCTAACCTTGAGTCCCTGCATATAACAACAGTTTATATGATAAACTGGCTCTTCTCATTATCATTTACCATTTGATGTTAACTCCTTCAAACCCAGGATGCCTTATTTATATTGTTTCAGCTACTGCCAAACAACTGTATTCAACTTAAAAGAAGCAACTCAGAGTGAAGGGGTTAATGAAGGCTATGTCTAACACTTCCAGTTCAAACTGTCTCTCTAAACCTGAGTAAAATCTCAAGATATGGCACGAATAAACTAAAACAGACACCCTTCAGATGAAGGGTTAATAACTGGTGTATTGTACATCTTACTGTACAGAAAAAATAAATCAATAAAAATAAAATAAAATAAAAAATAAAGCCAATTCCACTTCTCTATCGCAGAAATGTTGAGGCCTGAGAAGGCTACCACAGCCTTCCATTATTAAGGGTAGATTTTTTTTTTTTTTTTATGCAAGAAAGAAGGAACCACAGGCCAGAAGCCCACAAGATTGTTCCCTCCAAGAAAAAAAATGAAAACAAAAAGATAACAGAGAGCTAAATTATAAAAGAGATACAAGGTTGGGCAGTGGATGTTGGAGCGGCCCTAGTGAGAGAGGGCAGTGTTTGGAAACTCCCTGTACTGTTGTTTGCAGGTGATACTGTGTTGTTAAGCGAAGACGAAGGGGAGCTGCAAGGCTTGGTGGATGAGTTTGGGAGAGTGTGTAAGAAATGGAAATTAAAGGTGAATGTAGGAAAGAGTAAAGTGATGGTCTTCGAGAGAAGAGAAGCCAGTGAATGTACAGTGAGATTGGATGGGAAGGATATGGAGAATGTGAGTGAATTTAAGTACTTGGGCAGTGTGATGAGTAAGGATGGAAGTCTGGAGGGTGAAGTGCTCGAAAGGGTGCAGCAGGGAAGGAAGGTTGTTGGTCTGTTGAAAGCAGTGATAAGAAACAGGGAGGTGAGCATGGAAGTGAAAAAGTTGTTACATGACAGTATTGTGATACAAACTCTATCATATGGAAGTGAAGCTTGGACCCTGTTGGAAGGACAGAAGTCAAGAGTGAGAGCAGTGGAAATGAGTTATCTGAGAGGAGCATGTGGAGTCACATGGAGAGACAGACTAACAAATGAGGAAGTGAAGGAGCCTTGTAGTGTGGTTGAAGACGTGATGGGAAGCATTAGGAGAAACAATTAAGGTGGTTTGGGCATGTGGAGAGGATGGAGAGTGAAAGACTGACGAGGAGAGTGTATGTGAGTGAGGTGGAGGGGGCGAGAGGGAAGGGGAGGCCGAGGATGAGATGGAGGGATGAAGTGGAGAGGTATATGAGAGAGGAGGGTGTGAGCTGGGAGTGTGGTAGTGAAATGGCAGGGGACAGAGTGACATGGAGGTGATTTGTTTGTGGCCACCCCGTGCGGGATTGAGGCGTCTGGCAATAGATAGATAGATAGATAAATTCAAGATCTGTTCATTCTGATCTGCCTGGACATCCTGCATTTGAAAGACAGGAGATTAGACAGTAGGAAATACAGACAGAGGCAAACAGTTCCAGAGATGACCTGCTGCATACATGAAGGATTGGGAGTAATGATTAACTCTTGCATTATTGAGGTGGACAGAAAGGGGATGTGAGTTCATTGCTAAATGGGTACTACGCACCAGCTTTAGTGGGTGGAGGGATGCAAGTAGACAGTTCAGCTGCGACAAAAAAGAGTCAAAGATGCAGTAGTGCGATGAAGAGACAGAGATTGATGGGAACCAGTAAAAGAAGGAGAGTTGATGAGACAAAAAGCCTTCGACTCCACCCTGTTGAGAAGAGTTGCATGTGCAAAGCCTCCCCACACATGAGAGTTGGACTCTACACAGGGATGAATTAAACCTGTGTGAAAAGTGAACAACTGTGCAGGGGTAAAGAAGGCAAGGAATCAGCTTAGCACACCTAATCTCTTGGAAGCACATTTTATAAAAGAGGTAATATGATCTTTCCAAGAAAAATCCCAAGAGTATGAAACCTCAAATATTTTTAAAGATGATGTAGGACAAAGTTGGATATTATTAAAAATTAGAGGATACTCCTGCAGAAGATATTGTTGGGTTGACAGATGTAGGAATTGAGTTTTTGAATAATTAAAAACAATATTACTTTAACCCTTATCAGAGATATGAGCCAAGTCATTAATTAGGTGTGTCATAGCCTAATTCCTTGTTTGTTGAAGTACTTGCTGAGATGGATGCTACAGGAAGCAAATGGGGAAGTGAAGGGTGGAGTCATCAGCATATGAGTGGATAGGGTTAGATGTACAGTTTAGAACAGTGGTTCTTAACCTTTTTACTACCACGCCTCCTCTAGTAGTTGGTCCTTCCCTCCATGCCCCCCTCGCATTTTCAACAAAACTGATAAAATTCCCTCCCAGATTTTAAGGAAAAACTGAAAAAATGGGTGTATTTAGTCTTTTTTTTTTAGAAAGAATTCCATGCAAACAATATACCAAGTATATTTAATGAGGTTACTTTTTTACTAATTTAATGAGATACTTTACTCTGCTTCTTAGCTACCAGATCTTGAATGCATGGTCAAATGCCAGAGGGTGCACAACGAAAGTCCCCTTCTACGTTCAGCCGGTTTCTGTACTTGGTCTTGACAGCAATGAGCATGGAAAATGGAGCTTCACAAAGATATGTGGATCCAAACATTGTCAGAATCCGAAGAGCTTGACGTGAGGTCAGAGGGTAAACAAGGAGGCACTTGACCCAGAACGTCTCAAGATCCAGTTCTTTCAAGTCTTCCACAGCCGAGGAGTCGAACTTTAACTCAAGAAAATGCTCTTGCACTTCATCAGAAACATCAGCTACCTCACATTGAAATGGGTTCCTGATGAAATTCCAGGCTTCATGCTTCTCATCTATAACTGGGAAGTATCTGATTAATTCTGCTTTCAAGTCAGTCAGATGAGTGATTATTTTTTTAAAACTCATTTTCAAGGTAACTGTGAATGAAAGCAGAATCCAAGTTACTAAAACTGGCTGTACAGTATTTCCATCCTGAATTCGACATTTCCAGAGGTCGAGTTTGGCCTTGAAGGCTCGAATGGTGTCATGGTGCACGATGATCTTGATGTTTTCCCTTGTAGTTTAAGGCTGATTGCATTCAGCACTTCAAAGATGTCCACCAGGTAAGCTAGAGATAGCAGAAAGCCTTCAGACTGGAACTTGTCATGAAGAGTTTACCTAGGCAAAGTGCAAGCACAGAAGTACAGATCTTGAGGACAACAGGAGGGACCCCATGAGAGCCATATGCCTTGTTAGTACTGTATTGAGTCTAATGATGGCAGAAAAGACATCAACTGAAGAAATTTTAATATCAGCCATGAGGAAGTTAGAGGGGGGGAAGTCATAAAGGAACAGCACCAAAATCACCTAAGGTGGAACTGGAGTAGAGAGTCTGAGTGAAGAGTTCTGCTTTATCAGTGAAAAACTAGCTACAGAGCTATCAGAGTGGAAAAGAGGAAGAAAGGATGATAAGTTAAAGTTAGAAAGGGTTTTGGCATGGCACCAGAAGGAGTGGGAAGAATTTTATTTGAAGAGTTCAGAGCATTTGGTATGAATGAAATTATTTTTAGAAGAGCGAAGAACAGACTTAGCATGATTCCAGGCAGAAACGTAAAAAAGGTGAGATTCAGGGGTTGGTTGGCTCCAGCTCCTTTTGTTGGCCTTCTCCTTGCTGTGGACAGCATTAGAACAAGCATGATTAAACCAAGTTTTTCTTTTTGCATTAGTCAAAGGAAATGAGAAAGGGGTGTATACCTCCAGATCCGAGAGAACAACCTCTGTAATGCACAAGGCACACTCAGATGGTCCTTGGCCATGGAAGCAATAATTATTCCCAGAAAAGCAAAGAAGTACTGCCTCAGGGCCTCCAAATCAGCAGCTCCAAAGTGTCACAACTGCCGCTTCTTGGGGGGGGTCCACAGGCCTTACTGGAGCGATAGGACAGGTTATGGTGAAAAGGTTGTGATCGGAGGAGCCCAATGGAGAGAAAAGAATAACAGTGTAAGCAGAAGGACTGGACATAAGGAAGAGGTCAGTTATGCTGGAACCCTCTCCAAGGTGGTCAGGGATAAGGGTAGGATGCTCTACAAGCTGCTCTAGGTCATTAAGGACAGAAATGATGTAAGCTTGTTCACCATGGGGATCAGTGAAAGGAGAGGAGAGCCAAAGGTGGTGGTGAACACTGAAATCACCTAGAATGGAGATTTCAGAGAAAGGAAAAATTGAAAGGATGTGTAG
Source organism: Birgus latro (assembly GCA_018397915.1). NCBI lineage: Eukaryota > Metazoa > Arthropoda > Malacostraca > Decapoda > Coenobitidae > Birgus > Birgus latro. Next base: position 56,014 of record JAGKTI010001626.1, on the reverse strand, counting down.
CATTAACCCAGTTTATAGTATATCCTTAATTTGGCAAGTGATATTCTATACTGTACCTGATTTAACATAAAGGCTCTTTGTCAGTAATACTGACAAATGGAGGCATTATGCCTACATATTGAAAGTGAGTTTACTGTGTTTTCTGCCAGAAATGGACCCTCTTCAATCATAAGATCACAACAAGGGTATACTGTAAAATTGGCAATAAGTCCTGTCACCTCTTGTGTTTCTCTCCCTCCATGCTCTTTAAAAATCAGTGGTGAAACTGCAACAGCACATCTCAGATCATCCATCTTTTTATCTGTCTAACTATAGCCTGCTGCCTTAAACCTAAAGGGAGTGACCACGAACAAATTACTTCGATCCCACCCTGTACTTTCCCATCAGGCTGCTCTGTCTCAAACTCGCACCAGCCTCACTCACATACCTCCAGATACAGTACAGTTTCCATACAACACGAGATAGGGAGACGTAGTAGTTGTTCCCTAGGCAGTCTGGCTGAACAGCCCTGAGTCTCTGAGGAAGGCCATGGCCGAGACAAGGCTTTCCCACACAGCTCTCAAGGAGTGCATGTTGTGTTGTTGGTGCAGGCGATTGTGTGCAATGCAGTTTTCCATAATGTGCTTAATAGTATGGGGTGCTGTGTTGCATCCTGGACAGGCATCAGCAACGGAGTCATCCAGCCACTTCTGATAACTCAAGAGGGCTGGATGATGCCCACATCTCAGCCTGGCCAGGTGGACCCTGTCCTCAAGAGGGAGGTAAGATTCAGAAGGGTGGATATCAAGAGGCCATGCATGCAGTTGTGTGTTGTTTTTAAGTGACTGAATGGAGTTGTGAGTGATCTGAGCATGGATATGCTACTGGAAGCTAGTTTGAGGCAGGCGTGGGGGGAGAGATGACAGCATTTGTGTATGATATCATGTGCTGGGTGTTGCTCTGATGTTCCTTGGTGTGTGTGTAGATGTGCTGTCATGCAGTGGAGTGGATGGTGTGGGTTCGTGGAGGCTGCGGCAAGAATTTGTGTGCCTCTCATGTCTAGATGATCCTTGACTTTGAGGACTTTGGTTTCTTGGTGTAGGACTGGAGTGGTGGTGTCTTCACCATGGGTCCACTCCCCTAAGGCTGTTGAAGTGGAGAAGGAGGACAGAATGGGGGCCAAACCACCGCAAACCTTCCTGGGAGTGGCTTCAGTAGCCCGGGCAAGTACTACACGAGATAGGTTATGCAGAACCTCATGCTTAATCAAGTTCATGCTAAAATGCGACATATATTTACTTGTAAAATAGGAGGTTAGGTTCTGGGAACCCCATATTTTTCTTTCAAAATGTATATAAAGGTAGGTTATTACAAATATGTCTGTCATAAGACACCCAAGACAGTGTGGTTACATACGATCTTGCTGACTGGACCCAACAGTGCATCCTAACCCAACCCAACAAAGATGTTTTGCCTCCAATACCCCCTATAATTTTAACTACCTAGGATTGCCACTAAGCCTAACCTTGAAAGCCCCCAATACCAACGAGGCCAAAACTTCTAACCTAATCATTTTATCTGATTATCTGAATGTTACTCTTATTCAAATTGAGCTCCCACACCACATGCCACTTTGTCCAATAATTTTACTTTTTCCCCTGGAATAAATGCTTTTCTTGTATTCTTAGCACATTCGGGGTCCTTAGGCATTGTAACTAAGTTAGGTTAGAACCACATGCTCAAAGTTCTGGAATGAAATGAGTAGCAAGGGGGGAAAAAAAAAAAGTAACATTTCTAGACACAACAACAGTCAGCACAACACTGAGGCGATGAAAGGCAGATATCGGACATGGGTCACATGGGTTGGCTTGGATCAAGGAACCCTAGCAGCAACTAATAAAAGCACAACATACGAGCTGTACACAAATGCAGCCATCTGGAAATCCAGTACCTAAATGCACCCAATTTGTTTCTCCAGCGCAACTGAGTGATATTATCCTGTCATTGAATAATAAAGGGAGAAATTAAATTCTCATGTTACTGTAAGATCACTGCTTTCCTTTGTCTTAAGTTGCAACTCTACTGTATAATCAGCAGTATCAACTGCTGCAGATTCACCAAACTGATTAGTAGAGTCATTGGAGGGAGACACAGGAGAGGCAACTAGACCATTGACACTGATGGTTCAGTATAAAAAGGTGTGCACATCTGGACAATGAATGTGACATCATGGTTCACTGGCATGGTAATTGGTATGATGTAAATACTGAGACAAACATCCTCGACTTTCTGAGGCTTGTATGACACTCAGCTGAGTAAAAATTATGTCACCTTCCACAACAGAATACAGTACAAGAGTTGTCCTAATCAAGAGAAAAGGGTTAAGGGCAACAGCGTTAATTCTGAGGCTTCTATGACTCATTCTTGGCAGAATAAAACCATATGGCATAATGTGGAATATAATAAGCCTGCTAGAGATATCCTGATCGTAGGAGTTCATCCACACTGTTGTTAATAATCTGTCCATGCCAGTCCACGCAATGTCCTTTACTGTAACTGCGGTAAGTATTAAGGTGCAGTGTTTCCTTAAATCCTTTCAGTCCAATTATTATTATTTTTCTTAGTCTTGTTACCACCAAATATTCCTTATTTAGGACAAACCTCTAGTAGTGAAGGGGTTAATGAATGAAAAAGCTATACAGAACACAATAAAACTGTTTCAAGACAGAAAGAATAAAACAAGAAATATGTTATAGGAGTGGAGGGGCTTTAAGTTGGAAAGAAATGTCTGATGACAGCCAGTATGAAATCCTTATGTGCCTCAGCCATTTTTAGAGTATACTGTTTTCCTACCTCCAAAACATAATTAATGGGGAAACAAGACCCGATTATGTATTGCATAACACCCACATGGATACATATTAAAAAACTAATACCTGCACTGTAGGTGCCAAAATCCACCAGCTTCACACCCACAGTTTTGAAACTAGGAAGTGAAGTTATAATGATATTAATTATAACACAAATGTGCATATGCAATGAAATATGTGTACTGGTACTGTATGTTTACATGTAAATGTGTATGTAAGCCTATGTGTATGTATGCATGCATATCTGTACAGTATATACGTGTATATAATATATACAGTAGGCGCAGAAAGTATTGACGCTTTTTTGCTGACGTCATTCTTTTTCGCGTTAAGTGAAGTAGGGTCAATACTACCCTCCACTGTGATGCGAAATGAGCTGACGCTTTTTCAACGGGAGCTGGCAACCCTGCTTGATAGGTTTGGCACCACAGGAGCAGGCTCAGTAATGTTTGGTCAGCCACAGGAGGAGGATTGTCTCTGTGTGTGATGCACCACGAGGGCATGTTTTGACTCAAATAACACAGTTATTTGGTTACCTACCACATTCTCATCATGCCTAAAGTAACCACAAGCAAGGACAAACGTGTGGAAGTGATTACTTTATACAAAGCTGGCCACAAACTCCCATTTATTGCAAATCAGATGGTGTTAGACTGAGGACAGTGCAGAGACTGGTGAAGCGGTTCAAGGACAGTGGGGAGGCCATTCCTCCCACTCCACTTCCCAAGCCTGGGAGACCTCGTAAGACAACCTTCAGGACCCGTCAGCTGATCTCAAGGCAAGTTAGCAAGGATCCAAGGCTAACAGCACGGGATTTAAAAGAAAAGAACCCACAGTTGCTGGCAGATGTGTCTGTCAGAAGTGTGCAGCAGCTGTTGCATGACGATCTGGGCTACAGGAGTTTTTGTGCTCGTAAAAAACCACTGCTAACTGCACTTCAGAAGAAAAAGAGAGTAAATTTTTGTAAGAAATATCTTGCCTGGAGTGAGGAGCAATGGAAAACTGTGCTTTGGAGTGATGAGTCAACATTTACTGTCACTGGTACCCCTTCATCACGAGTGTACCGCAAACCAGGCAGTGACCCCCTGGATCCTAAGTACACTTCCAAGTTTGTTAAATACCCAGCCTCACTCATGGCTTGGGGCTGCTTTACATATTATGGTGTTGGTAGGTTGGTAATTCTACCTGCAAATGAAAAAGTGAACCAGAACAATTATTTGGAGCTCTTATGTGATGTTTTAAGTGACTCTTTTGATAAAACCAAGGCAAGAGTATTTATGCAAGATTCTGCCCCTGCACATGTTGCAAAGTCAGTGAAACAGTGGCTAACAGACTGTGAGGTTCCCTTTATTCGAGATTGGCCCGGAAACAGCCCAGATATCAATCCCATTGAGAATTTATGGGCGCACATGAAGCGGCAGCTGCGTAGTATGGACACATCATCTTTGCCTAAACTTGAGGCTGCAGCTATGGAGCAGTTTTAGTCCGTCTGTTCTGCAAAACTACGCCATCAGTCTCCCCAGACGCCTTAAGAAGATAATAAAGGTGAAGGGGAATGCCAGTAAATACTAAATTCAATGGTGAGTGTTAATTTATTTGTTTCTCCTTGCTAACCACAAGAATGTTTTCTTTTTTTAAGATGGCGTCAACACTTTCCGCGCCTACTGTATATATATATATATATATATATATATATATATATATATAT
>JAGKTI010001626.1:0-28028 GCA_018397915.1 Birgus latro | reverse complement strand
GAGATTGTTAGGCGTGAGAGGGTTGAACTTGCAGGTGAGTCTCTTGAGTGTGTGGAGGAGTTTTGTTATTTGGGAGACATGTTATGTGCCGGAGGTGGGGCTGGAGTTAGCTCGGTTGCTAGAGTGAGAAGTGGTTGGAAGAAGTTCAGGGAGCTGTTGCCTCTCCTGACATTGAGAGGACTCTCCTTACGTGCTAAGGGGTCTTTGTATGCAGCATGTGTTAGGAGTGTGATGCTGTATGGTAGTGAGACCTGGGCAGTAAAGGAAGAAGATATTCGCAGGTTTAAACGTACAGAAATGACAATGATTAGGTGGATGTGCAGTGCGTCCCTGCGTGCAAGGCCTGGGGGGGCTGGGTTTACGATAGAAGAGTTGAGAGGTAGGATGGGACTGGAGTGTATTGGTGTTGTGATGAGGAGAGGTAGGCTGAGGTGGTTTGGACATGTGGAGAGGATGGGGGAGGATAATTGGGTACAGAGGGTGAGAAGTGTTAATATTGGGGGAGGGGTTGGGAGGGGTAGACCGAGAAAGACATGGGATGAGGTCATTAAATGTGACTTAAGGGTTAAGGGACTGAATAGGGAGGCTGCCAGAGATCGAGCAGCGTGGAGAGCCGCCATTAGGTGACCAAGGCCGACACATGCAAGCATGTTGGAGCCTTCAAAAACGAAAAAAAATTACATCTCTCTTATCTCCCCTTGGTGATTAATTTGGTCAGTCTCAAACATACGGAGGCATAGCATTGGAGGTCACCACTGGGAAAGCTGCGGACCATACCGGACAGCTCATCTCTAGGATGTAAGGACTAGGACGCTGTCAGCTAACCAACAACATCATTGCCCAGTAAGTCTCACCTCACATCCCACACTGCTGTCAACCAGTGTGATATTCAAACTGAAATTTAACAAATTAATTACAGTGTCCTGGATGAGATTCGACCTCAGGCCCTAGCGCTTGATACGCGTGCACAATACAAATGAGCCAAAGAGAGGATCCCCGCTTTGCCTCTAAGCAATGAGGGCTTTTTATAGAGCCCATTACACCATGTCACACACAGCACCTCACCAGGGTTGGATCAGGGTACTTCTCACAATGGAGTGCAGGAAAATATGAGGGAGGTTTGGTTCCCAGGTGGATGCCACAGCTGCTCCACCCAGGGTGCACAGTGCCACCACATGTAGGCTCCTCATCAGCATCTCATCAATATGTACAGCAATAATACTCAGTGGAAATGATATATTGTACATTAAAACAAGAGCAGTAAAGCCCCATGTTCAGCGACATCTTCATTCGCGGTTTCATGGTTAGTGGTGACCTGCAAATATTCCTAAACACCGGGTTTTGCGCGAAACCCCTCCGTTTGCATCGAGTATACGTAAACAAACCAAGCACAAGGAAAGCGATCGTCACTTGTCCACAGCCATTGCTGCAGAAGAGATGCAGCACAGGATCAATGTGTTGTGTGCAGAAGTGGAGGCAGCAGAGGCAGAGGAGGGTGGAGATGCCAGAGGTGGCAGGGCACAGTAGCCTCAACACATGCCTTGGAGATTAAACCCCCCATCCCTTCCATTAAGCACCTCACTCCAGCCTTCCAAGTGAGTTCCCTTGCCTATTATGTACAGTACTTTGTATTAATACTAGATTTTTTTCAGGTGTGATCAGTAAATATTACATTGTACAAATGGATTTTAGGGGGAGTTGGCATGTGACTCGGAACCAACTAGATTATTTCCCATAGGATGAATGCCCCAACTTTAGTGGTTTCATGGTTCAAGGTACAGTACTTTTCACAGAACCAATTAGGAAGGAAACTTGGGACTTTACTGTACTGTATTAAGTCATTAATTTGACCCATTATTAACCCCATAACTACCAGAGGATGCTCCTAGGCTAAATAAACTTGTCTGGAGGCAGTAAGTGTAAAATGAAAATGATGTGCTCATATTAAAAGGGTTATCAAACTGGTAAATTTTTAGGACAGTACATCCACAGATTTCAGCATTTTTAACATCATATACATAAATTTGTCACTGCAGAGCAAGATGAAACTCACACTCAACACATTGCCCTCTAAGGTCATAATAAGTAAACTAACCTAATCTCACCTGTTGGGTACTGAGGCAAAAATGGTATCCTCTGCACTGGAATTGAATGTAAGCAAATACATACTGGATATTCTAAGCAAAATAAAGCTCAGTGGCAAAAAGAATTTACAGAAGAATAACAAAATTATTTCATTAAACAAATACACTGCACAATGTAAAAACTATGAAAACCATGAATGTACTGTCTTTGAAACCTACCAATCCACTCCCTAACAACTCATTTAGTGAAATGTTACCACATGAAAAAGTACTTCATGATACTGGGCAGCAAAAGATATAAAGTCAAGTCTGCAAATATGGTGCAATCAACATCATAATCTGAATGTCCAGTAAGCAAGGAGTAACATTTATTCATTCATTCATTATCCAATCCTATGTTGCCCCACAGAGAAGCGTAGGAGCTCGGGGCTAGGCAAGTTGGTCCTGACATTTAAGATGAAAGTGACCAGCCTCACTCATCCCTGAATGGCATTACATGAGCAATAAACCCCAACCATCCCTTGGATATAAACCTTCACCAGCTCAATCCGATTGGAGTGACCCACTAAACCACCAGGCGCCAAAAAAATTTTCATAAACACAAAAATTCATACTGTGCAGTTTGAGATAAAAAATTTCCATAGTGTTTCATGTTTTCTATCTGTCACTTTCCTTTGCTGGCTAGCACTCCTAAACTGAGAGATGCTTGGTAGCTTTGTTTGCCCATAGATGATGCTCTTGGAAATGATGCATCTAAGGAAATTGACCGACATTCCCTTAGTGTGACACAGATGCAGTGGAAATGCAGGCTAAATTTTGTCCTCACTGTACATGCATGCACAGCATTAAAATGATAAAAGTCAATCCCACGCAGTGTTATCCCATTAAAGGTGTGGGGGCCTGAGTCTAGGCTACTATACAGGATGTATCTGAACTCCACTGGTAGACTTTCAGGGTCAACTGGGTAAGTAATAACACAAGTTTTATTCTAACAGCAACATCCACAAACAGATAACATGTACTCGTCTTGTAGAATAGGCCACACAACATAACTCATATGATGGACCACTGCACAACACATATCACACTATGACAAACACATAAAGTTACTGATGTAGGGAACTACAGGACAATTACTTACCTGCAGTCAATGGGTCTGCTGGGTCAGGCAGGCCAAGAGTGAGCAACAGTAACAACAACAGCAGTAGCTAATAAACTTCTATCAAAATCCTACATAATATTAAAACAGTTGGCATAGAAGCAGGGGATTTCAATGGCCTTTGTTAAAATCATTACTGATATCACATTTCATTATGACAGGTCTCCTTAGTTAGAAATTTATTTGGGTAAGCAAGGTGTCAACATGATGAGGTTATACTGGAGACTAATTCTAACCCTTTCAGTACAAAGGGTCTTTCCTAAACTGAATAAAACTGTCTAGTGGTAACAGAAATATAACAAGGAAGCAGTATCAAGCTGTGGAGGTTTGTAAATATGCGTAACCAGAAACACTGATATCCTGACTTATTTAAACAGAGTGAAGCTGAAGGGAGTCAGTAAAAGGAAGGCAACTGATAAAACGAAAATCCTTGGACTCCATCTTATTTACGTGAGCTGAATGTGGTGAGCCCCTCACTTGAGGTGCCTATATAAAGTCAACAAATATACTAGGGTACAAAAAAGTGCATTTCACAAATACTAGTATATATACTAACACAGCCACCACAACCATCCAAACAAAATCATTCATGACCCCCACCCACCCAACAGTTTGAAGCTCCCTACCAACAAAGAGACACAAGTGCACCTGGCCACTCTATGATGTAGCCATCCCCCTTCCCTGCTTCAATACCAACACAAAATACAACTCACAAACAATCCACAGTACCCTCAGTGTAATGCAGTGTTCCAAACCACAACACACTTACTTACCTCACACACCACACTACCACAACACAGACAATCTTTCATCATAACCTAAGCTAAAGATCACTGGGAATGCCCAGATGAAGTAGCCAGCTTCCTGCAGTCCACCAGGTTCATGTCCAGATGAACGTGGGACAACAGCAACAAAAATAACAACAATACTGATTTTTTTTTTATACTGGATTAAGATCATCATCATTATTTATTAACTCCACACCATTAAGACACCACTTAATATTCTGAATGTAAAATTCAAGAGTAAATTAAACAGAGCTGGGCACCAGTGCAATCACTTCCGCAATCCGCAATTTCCGCAATAGCAGACCGCATTATTACAGTTGCGGAATTACGACTGCAGCAAACTCATCCAAAACTTGTGATACTGCATTGCGAAAGTACTTCTGCAATCGCAATCCTGTCCGCAATCTCCCACTTGGAAGTCGGTGTCGGTTAGTACAGGCTACAGCATGGCTCATGAATATCGAGCTTGAACAGGATTCTCACCCAGCAGTGATGGCAGGCGAGGCGCTGCTGTGTCAGTTATCAGTAGAGATGGGCGATACCAGGAGAAATTAATTGATATGATACGATATACTACGAGCCAGCATGACAGTAAATTTTGTGGCACACATAGCTAATCATGCACAGTTGTGATGTGTGGGTGTGAAGAAATGTCGTGTCATATGTGTGAACTTCTGAACTTGAACTTCTGAGTCAGTTAGGATTCTGAGAAGTGGTCCGAGTGAAGCTATGAACAGAGTCACTAGTGAGCAGTGAGGGTCACAGTGACCGAGTGTCATTGTGGGATATTAATGTCATAAACAGATTATAAATACAATAATTCACCACACCACCAATTGATTTACCTCCTGTTCGTGCACTTTGTATTGAAAATTGTGAAACTGGATTGCGGTTGCAGTACTGAGGTAGTGGAACTGCACATTCCAAGTTTATTGCGGAATTGCGATAATGGAAGGTAAGGGTCAGAGGCTGTGGAACTGCGATTGCGGATTTGAATTTTAGATTGCGGTGCCCAGCTCTGAAATTAAAACTTGCTGACCTCTACCAAAATACTATTTTATATTGTTACACACAGATTTAACAAAGAAAATCTTGCAATATGCTGCTGGACTCTCAACACTGTGTGTACTCAATATGTTGTAAGGTACAGGTGACTGTGTGGTGAGGTAGAGACAGGTATGATGAGATGAGGTGAGATGTTGCATGGAATGAATGTGTGTAGTGTGGTGTGGAGAGATATACAGTAGTGAGGTGAGTGCAGCATGGTAAGCGGATGTGTTGTGTGGAATAAAGAGGTATGGTGAGGTGTAGTGTGGAGATAATGTGGTGTGATTGTGTTACCAAGGGTACATACACATACCAGCAGGACGCGCAGCATTCCAGCCACCTGGTGGTGGGGCCGGGAAAGGAGTGGGACCTCTCATCCCTCCTGGTGGAGGAGGTGGAGGAGGACTGGTGCCTGGCACTAGTGGTGGAGGTGGAGGCCCACCCATCCCTGGAGGTAGAGGCCCACCCATTCCTGGAGGTGGAGGGGGAGGTGGAGGCCCACCCATTCCTGGAGGTGGAGGGGGAGGTGGAGGCCCTCCCATCCCAGGAGGTGGAGGGGGAGGTGGAGGCCCTCCCATACCTGGAAATGGAGGTGGAGGCCCTCCCATTCCTGGAGGTGGAGGCGGAGGTGGAGGCCCTCCCATCCCTGGTAATGGAGGGGGAGGAGGAGGTCCTCCCATAACAGGTAATGGAGGTGGTGGTGGAGGCCCTCCCATGCCTGGGGGTGGTGGTGGTGGTGGTGGGGGAGGTCCTCCCATTGCTATGGATGGAAGTGGAGGTGGGGGAGGAACACCTATTCCTGGAAGTGGAAAAGGAGGAGGAGGAGGTACTCCAACCCCTAAAGGTGGAGGCAGAGGTGGTGCTGGTGGTGGTGGAGGACTACCCATTCCAGGATGTGTAAGAGGAGGAGGAGGAAGAGGAGGAGGAGGAGGAGGAAGAGGAGGAGGAGGAGGAGGAGGAGGTGGAGGGTGATGGGCTACACTAGGCACTGTTGAATGTGTGGGTGTGGGAGGGGAAGGCATGCCATGTGTGGGTGATGCATGCACAGCAGGCAGTGCAGGGAGTGGTGGGGGTGGGGGGGCAATGATCATGCTGAGTGGGGCTGAGGGCAGCACACCTGGGTCTGAGGGGGGGGGGGGGGGGGGGGGGGGACGTGGGCTGGGGGACTAGTGGTTACTGAGTGGCTGGTTGAAGTGGTTGGTGCTGAGCCACTGGTGGCCACTGGCCAGCTGGGTGAACTGGTTGGTGAGGCAAAATCAGCAGTTGCCTTGGCTGTCAAGTCCTGTAAAGCATACACTTACGGTCTACTATTGTATTTATAACTGCATTACAAAATGATAAGGGTATAATGCAAATAACTACATGGTATCATTAATCAAATTATTGATACATAAATACATTATAATGGATTCAATGGGAATACACTGCCAGGGAGCCTATGGCTGCTCCTCTGGGAGATACTTTTAACCAAACCTTGTTAAAAACCAACATAAGATGCACAACCACTTGAAAAAACACAAACTCCATTATAAATCACTGCAGACAAATATCATTCATAAATCTTATTTAAAAGGCACTTTAGGTTATATAATATCATAGATTTCCTAAGCCTCTATAATACAGATACTATCATTGTTATTGATGGTTTTATTGCTGTTGCAAAACACCAGTCTGTCTGGCCCAGCAGACCCATCGACAGTAGGTAAGAAACTGCCCCTATGGAACCGTCCCATAAGTTTCCTACACTGTTCATGTTATGTCTGTGTTGCAGTGTGATATAGGTTGTACAGTGTTCCAATAAGTGGGTTATGTTGTTTGGGCCTGTTATACAAGTTGGGTACCTGTCATCTATGGTTCCACCCAACCCAATATAAGCTGGTAAGTAAAAAGGACTGGGTGATGTCCTGAACTATGTCTAGTTAGGTGAACTTAGTCACATCTATTTAAGGATACTGTAGATGGATGGATGTCAGGAAGGGAGCTTATAGTTCAGTGCTCTGACTGAGGTGTTGTATTGCCCTGCACATGAAATGTATATGTAGGTGTTAGTTCATTGCTAGTGCTCGAGTGTCTGGAGGTAGGATGCTGTTGAAGAGGGTCTAGTAATGTTTATGTAGTGACTTATGTGCCTAGGAGTGTCGTGAAGCTCTAATGACAGGGATGTTGTTAACTGGCACAGGCTGCTATGCAGTACTGTGGGCCTCTCATGTTATGGAAGGAAGGAAGGAATAATGCAGATCTAGCAGCAAGCCATAATATGGCTACAAGGCACTAAGGTAGAAGGAAGCAGGGTAAATAATTATATTAAATGTATGATTTGAAGTGCAGTAAGTGATAATATTAGAAACAGAAACAGTGGATGAGTCACATATGAAATCAGTAATTTGTGGGGGCTGACGTAGTTAGAAAAAGAAGGAGAAAGCTGCAAGACGTTGTTGGAGTGTAGACAGACAATCAAGACAATGATGACCGATAGTCATAGGGCAGCTATAGTGTACGCAGACAGACTGAGGGTCATGGCTCATCAAATGACCACGAGTCAGGTAGGAACGACCCAGGCACAGGGGAGCAAGGAGTCTCCCATCAATGACTGGGGTGGGATAATGTGTGCCAGGGAAGAACAGAGAGTTTAAAACTATGAAGTTTATTGTGATCCTGCTGGTTCCACAAATATTACCAATGATCAAGGAAGAGATGGGTTAGAAGAGAGAAACAAAAGCAGTAATGGGGCAGAGGGAGGACCTAGAGGAAAAAGTAGCAGAGTGTGCCTGTCAGTCGGCTTGTTCATTACCTATAATCCCACTATGGCTACGAATCCAGCCAAACTGACTTTTTTCAAACAGAAAGGTGGAACAGCCACTCCTGAATTTGGGTGATTTCAGGATGAGAAGATGGCGTGGTATTTAAGGAAGCGAGTACACTGAGAGAATCAGAGAACATAACAAAGGTGGAGGGAGAGAACCTAAGAAGAGACTTCAGAGCAAAAAGAATGGAATACAGTTCTGCAGTGAGGATACTGGCATTGAAGGGAAGTGTACTTTGGAAGGAGGAGTCAAGGAACACAAGAGTAAACCCAACACCATGACAAAATTTAGAGCCATCAGTAAAGATATGAGTGGTAGAGTGACAGGATATATGTTCAAGAAAAAGGAAGTGAAGGGTATCTGGGGGGAAGAAGACTTAGAACAAGGGAAAAAAGAAGGGCAGACCACAGCAGGAGGAAGAAGCCAAGGTGGGAAGGACACTGGACATAGTGGAAGAATAGAAGGAAAGGCAAAATCAACAGACTGAAGAAAGATGGGGCTCCAAAGGGGGAATGGAAAAAGGACATGGGAGACCAAGTGAAAAAAAGCATTGGAGAAGGCTAGGAGGAGGGAGTATCTTAATTGCAGGAAACTGAAGGAGATGTGTATAGGACCTGATAGTGAGAAAAGAACAATGATAAGAGAGAGGGGAAATGCCTGATTCAGCACAAAGACACAGAAGGAGTCAACCGAAAAGCACCACTGACTAAATGAAGACCGGTACAATGAACAGAACCTAGCTTTGAAAGAAAGCGAGTGGAGGCAGAACAGGCTTAGCAATCATAATCAGGAATAAAGACAGAGAGAAGAAGAAGTGTGACACGATCAGCACCCGACGAAAAGTGAGAAAGCGTTGGTGGCAAACGAAGAAAATGAATGGTAGAAGACTTGAGGGAAGAAATATGTGCATTCCAATTTAACCAAGAGTCAAATGTGAGGCCAAGAAATGTGGAAGAGGATTGGTTGGGAAGAGGGATATTATACATGTACAGAGAAGGTTGTGGTATGGTTCATGAATGAGCAAACATTACTGCACAGGACTTAGAGGTAAAAAATGACAAAAATAAGTAGTAGCCAATGCGAAGGCAGCATCGATGGCAGACTGAAGAAGGGATTGGAGCCAAGGAAGACCTGAATCTGCAGCATAAATAGCTAAATCATCAACATGTACAGAGGGTGAAACAGAAGGGGGTAAAGAAGAGACACTGCCATTTATAGCTATAAGAAAAAGGATGCAGCCTTGGGGGACACCGTCATGTTGGTAAAAAGCACAAGAAAGGTGGTCTCTTAGATGAACATGAAAGGTTCAGAGAGAAAGGAAATTTTGAAGAAAAGCACCTGTGTTACCACGCAGACCAAGGGAACGAAGACAGTGAAGAATACGATACTTCCATGTGATATCGTAGGCCTTTTCTAAATAAAGAAAGATGGCTATAACCGGCTGGAAGAGTGAAAATGCAGAGTGGATAAGAGTGGATAAAATATTCGAGTTTGAGGAGGGGACATAAGGTGCTGTGTGTTTTGCAATACCCAAACTGTAAGGGAGAAAGATGACTATGGGATTCAAGGTGCCACATGAGTTGAGTATTGACCATCCATTCAAGCAGTTAACATAAACAGCTAGTCAGTGATATGAGACAGTAATCTTGAGGATGGCGTCCAGGTTTACCAAGTTTATGAAATGGGAGGATGATCGCTGTACAGTATGACCTCACTACAACGGGTTTCAGTAGACCGGAATTCGCTTTTTTCAGAGTCAAGGAGATGACTGGAATTATTCCTTATATATCAGGAAAACTCCGAAAAAGCTAAAAGAGGTCCGGACTGCCTGACCTCAGGGCGGGGCAGCCATATTGTCTGCACAGTTTGTGTGTTAGTGCGTTGGTTGGTGGTACGCTGGCGGTGTCACTATTGTTCCTCCATGTTCTGGCCTCAGTTTGACCCACATCATTTCCCTAGAAGTCCCTGATATACTGCTCGAGGGTGATGGGTGATAAGTGAAATATACAAAGTGAACATCTTTAGTTTGTAAAATCGTAAATAATAAGGTGCATAAAGTGTACAGTACAGTAATGAAAAGTGTTTAAAATTAAACCATACCAATAAAGTACTTTCTAAATGCTAAAAAATTAGAAAAGGGGTCTGCATTAATATTAATATAAATTTAAGACATCACGCATTAATCACACGGTGAGCAGTCTGTGTGTTCGTGCGTTGGTTGGTCGGGCTGGCATCGTCACTATTATTTCCCCGTGCTCTCCCTCTGTCAACCCATATCATTTCCCCCCAACATCATTTCCTTAAAGTCCCTTATATACTGCTCGACGGTGACGAGTGATAAGTGAAATATACAGACAAAGTGCATAAGTTTGTTTGTAAGACTGTAAAAATTAAGGTGTATAAAGTATACAGTACAATATTTGAAAAATACTTAAAATTAAGTACACCACATGGCACGCAAGGTAGAAGCTACACCAAATCCCGTCCATGATTCAGTTCCTGCCAGTGAAGACAATTAGGAGGATGATTCACTGTTTCTTTATGATGATCCTGAAGATAATGGGTAATGATTTTGAAGGATTTGCTCTGAAGGATCCTTCACCAGGTGCTGAATGATGATAAACATCCAGCAAGGTTGGGGTGGGTAGAGTTGGGTGAGCCAAGTGAGTCGGAATGGTTATGTAAGAAAAAAAAATTTTTATTACTTATGAATGGGGATATGAGAATGGAAGTTAAGAAGTCACTGCATGATAGTACAGTATTGTGATCCCTACCCTGACGTATGGAAGCGAGGCATGGGCCTTGCGAGAGGGGAACAAGTCAAGAGTAAGAGCAGTGGAAATGAGTTACTTGAAAGGAGCATGTGGAGTGACATGGAGGGACAGGCTGACGAATGAAGAAGTGAAGAACGTTGTGGGATGGATGTGGATGTAGTTGAGAAAATTAGGAGATATACACTGAGGTGGTTTGGACATGTGGAGAGAAAGGAGAATGAAAGACTGACTAAGAGGATGTATGAAGGTGAAGCAGAGGGAGGGAGAGGGAGGGGAAGACCGAGGATGAAGTGGAGGGATGGAGTTGAGAGGTATATGATTGAGGGGGGAGTGAGTTGGGGGGAGGGCAGTCAAATGGTGGGTGACAGAGCGACTTGACGGTGTTTTGTCTGCGGCCACCCTTTGCAGGATTAGGGCATCGGGCTATAGATGATAGATAGATAGACTTATGAGTTTTAATGTTTCCAAGCCATGCTTTAATTTTACTGTGTTATGCAATAAATTATTTATAGTGGCATTTGAAAAAAAAGGAGGCAAATGAGATACTGCCATGAGTCAGAAGGAACTGGTGGGGGTGAAGTAGGATGTGGCCATGATGCTTTTCATGAATGAAAATATCTTATTTTGTGTTACATATGGCCATTAACGAATCTAAATCTTGAAAAAAAATTATACAGTAAGACCTCACTATAACGGACTAATTGGGGCTCAGGCCAGTCCGAAATATGCGATTTTCCGATAAAAGCGACATCTGGACTTACCCCTGCTAATCCGGACTTTTTCCGATATAGTCCAGATTGCATCGGTAGTTTTCATCACCATTGCAGTATTGTACTGTGTTATACCTTCACTATATTAATCAAATGGTATAATAATACTGTACTGTGCACTGAAAAACATGTCTTTTACTTGTCTTATTGTGGTGAACATAGCTGAAGTTGTCAGGCAGTCCGGACTGCTTTCTGGCTATATCGGACTTTTTCCGATATATAGGAGTTTAGTCCGGTAGCTCCTCGAGTCCGATAAAAGCGAATTCCGGTCTACTGAAGTCCGTTATATCGAGGTTTTACTGTACTGTGGTATGCAGCAATTTATTTTTAGTGGCATTTTAGAATAGCTAAGAGGCAAAAGGGATATCTACTACTGTAGTTAGAAGGAATTGGTGGGGTGAAGTAGGATGGTGGCTATGACACTTCATGTATGAAAAAATAGCTTCCTGTGTGTGTTACATATGGCCTTTATCGAGTCTAAACCTTACTAAAATTGTACTGTGTTATGCAATAAATTATTTATAGTAGCATTTGAGAAAAGTTAAAAGGTAAATGGATTAATGCCCCGAGTTAGAAGGAAATGGTGGAGTGAAGAAGGATTGTGGCCATAACACTTTTCATGTATGAAAATATCTTAGCAGGAGGATGTCCATATGTTGCTTTTTTTCAGACTTTTGCTTTTTTAGGAATGGCTTGGGCTCCAATTAGTCCGTTCTAGTGAGGTTTTACTGTATGCCAACCAGAAGGAATGTAACTTTCAGTCCAAAAATTATTACAAAGGGCAAAGAGAAAGGATGTGGCTTGTGACGACAGATGTTTTAACATAGTGCGATGAACACCACCACGTCCTTCACTTGCATTTTTACGGGATTCAAGTGAAGACGAAATTTCACGAAGAGAGAAGGAAGCATTAAGAGCTCCCTTAGCTGACAACGTTAAAGAAACTGGTATAGGTTCAGAATCAGATTTAAGGTGCTGAAATTCTGGAGAGATGAGACCCACTGCTAATAAGACTAAAATAATTACCCAAAGCATCTGCAACTAAGGAAGCATCAATTACAGACCGGCCATCAATATGAGGAACCGGGGCTTGGGGAGGGATATTCTAAAGATATTCTAAAGAGCAAGAGACTGATATTCTAAAAGAGCAAGAGACTGACAAGGAGAGTGCATGTGAATGAGGTGGAGGGGGGGGAGAGGGAGGGGGAGGCCAAGGATGAGATGGAGGGATTGAGTGGAGAGGTATTTGAGAGAGGAGGGTGTGAGATGGGAGCAGGGCAGTGAAATGGCAGAGGATAGGGAAACATGAGGACGATTTGTTTGTGGTCACCCCTTCCGGGATTGAGGCGTCCGGCAACAGACAGATATTCTATGAAGTCGGAATCAAACTGCTGCAACATGTGTATTTACAGAAATAGAAGAAACAGTCTCTCTAACTAGAATGCTGACCCTGACAAATGGTACGACAGAAGACAGTGGAAGCTCGATGAAATATGAGGAGGCTAAGAATCCAGTTGGGGTGGACTGTTTATGATGAAAACTTTTCCAGGCGGCCCATTTCACACGGTGAGATTGCGAACAAGGAGGAGTCCACCAGGGAACACGTTTGGCAGCAGACGGTCATGTATCACGGGGATGAGGAGAGGACAGTAAGAGGCAAGAGAGAGTTTGACAGAAGTGATCACCAAAATGGATGTCTTCTAATACCGACCAATGAAAACTGTGAGAAACTGAAGGTATGCAAAAGAATGGATCCAAACATAAGAGGGAATGTGTAAGGAGATCAAAGTGAGTAGGGGTGCTAGTGTTAAGGATAAAATGATCTTGAGAAGAAAGAAACTGTTCTAATAAGCATCCTCTAGTGGTGATCACAGTCACCCCACAGGGAATGCCAGCAACTGAAGTCACCAAGAAGAAGAATTGGGGAAGGAAGGGAATGAAGGAACGAGACAAGTTCGGAAAATCAAGAGGAACATAAGGAGAAATAAAGATAGAACTAACAGTGATCCACTGATGGAGAAAGACACAAGCAGAGGTATGAGGGATAGAAGAAACAAAAAGAGGTTCAAAGAGGGTATCATTGCAGATAAGGAGGGTAGTGTCATATGAAGAAGGGGATCCAAGAAAAGTACAACCAGGAATAGGAACCGGGGATAGGTTTCTTGATGTGAGATAAGAAGAGGATTATGGGAGGAAATAAAAAAAGTAAGGACCATATGATGGGAATATTCCACTTTAGGAATGCCATGACTGTGGAGAATCAAGTATGGGAGAAGTGCAGACACTGTTTACGGCACTGAGGAAGAGAGTATCCAGGAGGCATAGGTAGATAAATAATAGAAAAGATCAGGGAAGATAGGGAGGGCATAATGATCATAAAGGAGGTGGGTGACTGGATAAAGGAAGAGTGGAAAACAGAAGAGAGGTGAAGAGGTGCAGGAGAGGTAGAATGAATGTGAGGGGAAGGTTCAGGAGAGGTAGGTGGAATGGGAGTAGGGAAGGAGGGGAATGTATTTCCCCAGTGATGAGAGTAAGCAAGGAAGAGGTAGGGTAAAGATAACTTATGATAATTTGCAGGGATTCTGCTTCCATGGGAGAGGACAAAGGTTGAGTGCGAGCTGGTGACACAGCATTATGGCGTTGTTGTTTAGAGGAGGGGGAACACGGGATAGGCTGGGCAGCAGAGGAAGGGGGAGAGAGACCAGGAATATGAGATGGAGAGGATACAACAGCATGTTTATGTTTGTAAGCTTGGGGAGGAGAAGGCGAGGGGGGAGAGGAACTGGAGTATACTGTATGGGAAGACGGTGGGGTGGAGGGAGCAGAACTAACAAGAGGGGGGAAAGGAAGAAGAGGAATTAGGAAGAGAGGCAAGAGCAGCAAAAGAATTTGAGAGAGGTACACAAGTAGAGACACTAGATGAGCTGGAAACCTGTGATATAGGAGTGGGTTGGGCCATACATGCATATGAGATGCCAGGGGAGTGCCCCAAGCGATATGCTTGTTGACAGGCTTCTCGGAGGGTAAGCCCTGTTTTCCACTGGATAGGGGTTTTGGCTTCAAAAATAAAAGCAGGGCATTTTCTGTAGAAGGTTGCATGATGCCCTCCACAGTTTGGGCAGGACTGGAAGGTCGATACACATGGACATGGTGTCCAGCTTGCTAACAGTTGGGGCAAACAGCCTGTGACCAGCAGTACTTTGCTGGATGACCAAAACTCCAGCAGGAAGTGCACTGATGAGGGGCAGGAATGCATTCTTTAACAGAGAGGACTGTACCTCCAATAATAACAGAGGAGGAAAGATCTCAACATTTAAATACTATTTTGGTGATGCTGGCTGGTTGTTGATGGTGTCCTTAGGGAGGGATTGTGTAACATAGGACTGAAAGGATCTGGTGATTTTGTTCAGAGAGGATGAGTCTGATATCTTGTAAGCAGGAAGGAAGTTTCTATTTCCAAAAGACCAGAAAGAGGGAAGATGAACAGTGCCTGTTGATGAATTCACTTGTACATCTGGAGAGACTAATACTGGATTGCCTGATGGGTCAACTAATGATGTGACTTTCTGCTTGAGCTGCATTTTGTACTTTGAAGTGACAAGAACCACTGGGTTGTACAGAGAATGTAAAATCTGAACCTACCTGTCGTAATAGTGAGAGATGAAGTGAGAGGTCATCTGTCTGGGAACTGATGCTAAAATATCGAGACCAGGTCTCGGGTCCAAAATGAGAGGTGGTCAAGACTGGGTTTGTGAATCTGGAAGCTGTATGAGGACAGGACAAGGAAGCCAAAGAAAGAGGACAGGAAGATGGAGGAGGTGGTGGAGGCAGATAAGGTTAAAAAGTTACTATAGAAGATGAACTAGTAGATAGAGTTGTACATTGAAGGGACTGTAAGGCAGAAGAAGGCATAGTTAAGTAAGATGAAACAGGTAGTGAAACAGTGGAAAGAGCCAAAGAAACACCAAGAAGAGAAGCCACAGTCACCATTGGAGTAAAGAAAACTGGCAAAACTGGAGGAGGGGGAGCCAGAAACAATTTCCATAATTTTCTTTGGGATGGAAAGGCTCACCATGACTGTTGAAAAGAAAGGATTGTTTGGGTAAAACCCAGAGTCCAGAGGCCTGGCCAATGACTCAAATGGGGACCAAGCTACAAGCATGCACTCCCTACCCTACCCAAGAAGGGATAGCAACACCATGTGGAATAGCAAAGTCTCCCAGCACAATGATGGGTCACTGGCTATTGGCTGAGAGTTTTACCACTAAGCAACAGCAACTCTGGATCCAAAAGCTGCAGCTCAGCAGCAGTTCCGCCTCTTCAGAGGTTCACACATTGGGATGGTGCCGAAGTACCATGATCCCTACAACTGGGCAGACCAATAGCCCACAGGTACATCCTAATCTTTCCTGCTGCAACTTACTAAAGGTCACTGATAAGAATTTTGATGAATGTGGAAAATTCCACCCTAGTTACAGCCAAAGATAGAATAGAAAGGATAGGAGAAAAAGAAAAAGCAACACCAGAAAAAAAGAACATTGCAAAATTAGCTGAGGCAGCAACAGGGACCTAAAGAGAGGGAAGAGGGCAGAACAGAGTGAAGATGCAAGTGTAGCAATTGCCTAGCAAAGAAATTTCAACACACCATGAAGTTCATTAAGGTACCCTGCTACGGCTCCCCTACACATCAACGTCTCTGAAGCCCCCCATGACAACAACGAGCAAGGAAATGGGGGAACTCTCATGT
Organism: Birgus latro; assembly: GCA_018397915.1. NCBI lineage: Eukaryota > Metazoa > Arthropoda > Malacostraca > Decapoda > Coenobitidae > Birgus > Birgus latro. The sequence continues at coordinate 11,855 of JAGKTI010001626.1, read as the reverse complement.
CAAGATATTCTCTGACAAGGAGGATGATAGTTTCAGAGAGTAAGTGAGCTGTGGGTGTGGTACTGGTGCAGCCAGTGATGCTGCTTAACCCTTCTGAGTCACAAAGAGGTCTGTAAGTCCGGTCTTAAAAATTGCATTTTTGACCCAAAAAAAATCAAGGTTTGAAAATTTAGAAGTAAATATAATATTCATGCATAAGGAACTAATTTGCATCTCTCTACAAAATATTAGGGCTCTACTTACCACAGAGAGCTGTAATAACTAATGGGAAGTTCTGTAGGAAGTGGTGTGTGGTGTCATAAATAAATGCATTTCTGTATACCAAATGAGAAAGAAACACTCCTACTAACTTAAAATCATAAATCTGTGTTATATCTTCTCAACTGAATTGTCCAATACCCAGGAAATTAGTAAATATTGAGAGAAATACTGATAACCTCACCAGCTCCCCGCCAGTTTTGAGACGCGTTCAAATAAGTGAGCCATGACTGTGACCAGGAGACCCGTACCAATAAAGCCATGATTGTGGCCGGGAGACCTAAAAGGGTTAAAGAATTCTTTTGTATGGTCTGCAAGTTGTTGTAGTGGGTGTTAACAGGAAGAGAGCCCATGACAGGGAGGCACAGGACATCACTGTTACATGGAGTAGAGGGAGTGTTTCTTTTTGTTGCCCAAAGTCTGTTCGTGTAATTGTCTTGAGTGCACTAAGCCTGGGATGCACTGCCTCTTTTATGTCTTGCATGTGGTCCTTGAAGGTGAATTCAGTGTTATATCCAAGGATCTCAGTGAATGAAAGAATTAACTTATGCTGAGCAACAGTTACATCTGGTGTTATCTTTTATCCAAATAATTCCCTCAGGCTCCTGCAATTCACTCTTAGCTGATTAAATACCCTGGCATGAGCTGAAACAATACTGGAGTTGTGCAGTCCATAAGAATGTTAACAGTAACTTTATTAGCACACTCAGTCTCCTAAAACTCACTCTTACCTGAGTAAATCATCGGCTGTTCGAACAGAATACTAGTCAGTCTGACTATGAGAAAATTAATGGTAAAAGTTTTAGCAATCTCAGGCTTCAAGGGCTCACTCAACTGAATAACTGCTTGTGCCAGTTATAATAATAACTAAATCTGTTCTGTCCATAAAGAAGGTTATTGTTGTATAGTATGTTCAGGCTTCAGGTCTCACTCAACTTACTGCAAAATTATCTGGTGTGAAGTAAAATAAAATACAATGCAGTCCTCACTTGTAACTGCATTTTTTTTTTTTTTCATAATTTTCTGCTACCAAGTTCACAGTAACAGACAAAAAGGTGCCTAACAAAGTTCCATTGCTACCTACAACTGACTACCCTACTTCTGCAAATTTACAGTCACAGCTATATAGAAAAAGTTGTGATGCTTTAATAAACCCCAATTGACAATGGCAACTGCTTGTGTTTGTGTTATTTTGACCATGGCAGAGTTAATGGACATAATGATGATATTCTCTAAGCATACCAAGATTCACTCTGAAGTGAATAAAATTGTCTGGAATTAAAGAATACCTGAGTTGTTCTGACCCAAAGAGTGTTAACAACTGAGAGACATAATATGTGCTGCCCAGGCTCATTGCTGCTTTTGTGGCACCAGTCCATCCTCCTCCTTTAGGGGAACAGGAAGGAGGATGAGGAACGTTTGTATTATGGATCAATTCTGCTGGCCAAATTTATCAGTGCTACTGAGTGAAGGCTTCACTTTCCAAAGCCAATTTTGTTTCCAAGGCTAATAAATGTGGAAAGATGAGTGTGTGTAAGCTTCACAAACCTGTATGGCTGAGACAGTTTTAAGTTTCTCCAGCTCCAGCTCCAGCTCTCGTATCCTGGCCTCATACTGACAGAGCTTTTCAGCCTGCTCACCACGCAGGTTGAACAAAGACACCTCCTGCTCCTGCTGTACCTTGTCCAGTGATTCCTTGTGTTCCCGCTTCAGCCCCATCACCACCTGCTGGAACTCTGCAATGGCATAAAGTGTCAGTGTCAGCAAGATGCACAGATATACACAATAAAGTATACAGTAGTCATAGTAGTTGTAGACCTAGGTTCATCTGAAATATTAACTCAGTGACCCACAGGAAACGTTGCCCAGCTCCTGCAAGCCACCATCCTCCTAATGGGGGATAGGGGAATAGATGAAGGACATTGTATAACCAGGCAAAGTTTTTGATGCCATCCCCCACCACAACCTCACAAACAAAAATTCAACACAAACATGCCCAATAACACAAAAAGATGGCTGGCAAACTTTTTAGCATGTGGATGTGCACATGTAACATTTGCCAGTCAGTCACTGAACATCAGAAACTTCACAAACGGCATCCCTCAAGGACCTGTTTTGTCCCCTACACTCATTAACCTATACATGCATGACATACCCACACCCCACACACCACAAGTACACATAGCTTCCTATGTAGACGACATAACTCTAATGTGTACACACCAAAACGCAAACACAGCCACACACATCCTCCAACCGTACCTCAACACACAACATGAATGGTTTACCACAAGCACACTCAAAATAGTCCCAGCCAAATCTTCAGTGACTCTTCACACAAACTGGACAGCAGAACATTGTCACATTCCACACCTCACCATAACCAACACCCCCCTACCATGCACAGACACACACTCAAAATCCCTGGTGTAACATACAATACATCAATGTCACTTAAATAACACATCACAAACATTAAAAATAAATTAACATCAAGACTCAATGCCCTAAGGTCCTTGCCCAAACAACATTCAGAAACAACAAAGAAACAACCACCACACTATACAAACAATATATACGTTTAGTGATGAATTATGCAAGCCCTGCTTGGGCTTTTAACCTCAGTGAAACACACTACAACACCCTACAGACCATAAAGAACAAGGCCCTAAAAATAATCACAGGCTACACAGCTACTATTGCCTGCAGACCACCTACACCAAGAAACCATAGTCTTCAAAGTCAAGGATCACCTAGACATGAAAGGCACACAAATTCTTGCCACAGTCTCCACAAAGCCACATCATCTGCTACACTACATGGCAGCACATTCACACACACTAAGGAACATCAAAACAACACCCAGCACACAATGTCATACACAAATACTGTCATCTCTTCCCCCTCTCCCACCTCAAACCTGCTTCCAGAGGCATATCCATGCTCAAATCACTCGCCGCTCCATTCGGTCATTCAAAGACAACACACAGCTGCTTGCACGGCCTCCTGATATCCACCCTTCTGAAACCTACCTCCCTCATGAGGAGATGTGGGCATCATCCAAGCACTCCTGAGTCATCAGAAAAGGCTGGATGACTCTGCTGCTGATGCCTGTCCAGAATGCAACACAGCACCACATACTATTAAGCACATCATGGAAGACAGCATTGCACACAATCGCCTGCACCAAAAATGCAACATACACTCCTTGAGAGCTCTCTGGGAAAGCCTGGTCTCGGCCGTGGCCTTCCTTAAGGACTCGGGACTGTTCGGCCAGACTGCCTACGGAGCAACTACTACAATTACTACCAGGCAGTTGAGCCATCCAATTATACCAGTGCCACCACATGAAGGCATCTCTCTCTAGCACTACAATATACCTGTAGTATACAATATATACTTTTATTTTGATATAAAGTTCAAAGTAAATTATAGATAACTGCCTGTTAACCCACTGACTCTGGTGGCATGTTTTAATAACTAATTCTTGTTCCCTTCAGATGGCTTTATTTAAGGTTTGGAAGGTCTCCTGGAGAAAGGGTGTTAATGAAGGGTAATGTAACTCCCATAATTCAAAAAGTCTCAAATGCTGGATAAAACAGTTAGAAGATTGTAAAAATATAACGTAAAATATGTGATCGTATTGAAGGGTTTAAAGTTCTTTTCCTACATAGAAAACTGACTGGCCCATTCCCCAATTTACAATACCGTTCATATGGTATGGACTGCAACATGGAATGTAAGGGGTGTGGATGATGAGGTGAAAGAGAGAGAGAAAGATTGTCCAGGTGCTTGAGGGTGCAGATGTTGACATATGTGAACTGAGACTAAATGGGAAGGTAAGAATGTGAGAGAGTGGGAGTATGGATGGGGTATGTGAGCAGGAGTAGGTGAGAATGAGAGGGCAAAAGAGGGTGTATGCATTACTGTGTGGAAGAGATGGAAGAATATAGGAGAGTAAGGATCAGTTGGTTCAAGGATTGTGTGGGTGAGAGTGCAAGTGGGAATACAAACATGGGCGATTCTGTGTGTGTGAATGCACCAATACATAAGATCATGCAAGCAGAGTGAAAGAAGATTTCTGGTCAAATGTGGAAGCGTGCATGGAAAAGTTTGAGAGGAATGAGAGAGTGTTTCTGATTGGAGATATGAATAGAAAAGCAGGGAAAGTGAAGGTGGATGGAGTAGTTGGTGAGTGGGGTGTGCCTGCAGAAGTGGATGAGAATGGCAGTGCTCTAGTGGACATTTGTGTGGAAGGGGGTTGGTGACAGCCAACACTTTCATTAGGCACAGAATGATCCACAGGTATACATGATGAGTGATGAGAAGGGTGGGTGGAGAACTGAATGAAAAGATGGTAATCACTGATTATGTGTGTGTGGATGACAGAATGAAAAGGTATGTAATAGATGCAAGAGCATATAGAGGCTGGAGGAGTGGGCTTTCTGACCACCACTTGGTGGTGGTGAAAGTCAAGGTTCGAGTGCAATTGAGAAAAACAAGGAGGGAAGGACAGGAGGAAGTAATTCATACTAGGAGGGTAGAAAGGTTGCAAGAGGATGGATTTTTTTTTTTTTTTTACGTGTCCGACTCTGGGCAAAGGCTTCAAGGCCTATTCTCAAGTCCCAGTGGTCCTCCTTGGGGCCCAGTAGTCCTCCTACATCTCCACATGTCACCATTTCGGCACTAACACCCACCATCCATACTGAATACATGCTAGGGCTGTTTCATACAGGACTGGTGTACTGGTATTAGAGGGGGTACTTTTATGACATGTCGGCGGGTCATCTGGTAGAGCAGAAATGTCTGCTTTTTAAGAATTCAAATCCTCAGACTGTTCCCTGCCCCAGCCGGGATTCGAACCTGAATCCATTGGGACTGCAAGCCGCCTCTCTACCGATTCTGCCACCGCCTCCCCCAAATGGCAGAAGTCGGGGAGCAACTAAGTAAATATGATTTGGAGCAGATGGGGGAGGTGGAAGGTGTGTGCAAGACATTCGCAGAAGAAATCTGTGCAGCATGTGAGGTGCTGTGTAGGGTGAAAAGAAGACAATAGAGGGTGCTGCAAGGAACACCATGGTGGAATGAAGAGGTGAGACAAGCTGTGGTACAAAAGAAGAAAACATAAAGTGAGTGGAAGGGAAGCAGAGGCATGCAGGAAATTGAGGGATGGAAGAGGGAGTTATATGTACAGCGGATGAGAGAGGTGAAAAGAGTATGAGAGAGTAAGAAGAGTGTGCATGAGGAATTTGGAAGGAATTTGAGTGTAATGCAGAGGGAATGTATGAAAATATTCTGAAAGGAGGTAGAAAGTTAGACAGGGGGATAAAGAAGTAAGTCTGGGAGTGAAAGATAAAAATGGTACATTGCTAGTGGAGAAGGGGAAAAAAGTGAGCTGATGGAGAGAACACTTTAAGGAACTGTTAAACACAGAGAATGAAGGAACTGTAATGCAAGTATAAGTGGCTGGGGAATGGCTGGGAGAAGGAGGGAGATGAGATGGGAGGAAAAGATCAGTAAGATGGATGCAGTGGAAGCAATGAAGAGAGTGAAAATGGGGAAGGCCTCAGGAACTGAAGTTGTGTGGGGTGAAATGCTGAAGCATGGGGGCAAGATGGTGGTTGAATGGATATGGAAAATGTGCAGATTGGCTTGGGAAGAAGGTAGGGTCCTGGATGATTGGAAACCGGGTATTACTATTACTCCGTGCAATGGAAAAGGGGAAAAAGAAGTGTGTGGTAATCATAGAGGCATTTACCTTGTTAGACAAATAGGAAAAGTATATGACTGGATACTTTTTGACAGAAATAGGAAATAACAGAGGAATTATTTGGAGGAGAACAGGGAAGTTTTTGGAAGGGAAAATGTTGTGTAGATCAGATATTCATCCTTATGATTTTAGTGGAAAAGTTTCTAGAGAAGGGAATGAAGCTGTATGTGGCCTTCATGGATCTGGAGAAAGCTAATGACAGTGGACAGCCAAGGAATGTGGATAATATTAAGAAATATATGGAAGAAATGGGAAGTTACTGAATGCTGTGAAGAGTATGTATAAGGGTGCTAAGGCTGCAGTGTGTGAAGATAGTGAACTGAGTGAATTTTTCTATCTGAATGTTGGACTGAAACAGGGATGCGTCATGTCCCATGGTTGTTCAATCTGTACATGAATGGGGTTATATAAGAGATACCAGGTATAGCAGTGGATGCTGAAGCAGCCCTAATGAGAGGGGGCAGCATTTGGAAACTTCCTGTACTGTTATTTGCAGATGATATTGTATCGTTACATGAAGATGAAAGGGAACTGCAATGCTTAGTGAACGAGTTTGGAGGAGTGTGTAAGAGATAGAATCTAAAGGTGAATGTAGGGAAAAGTAAAGTTATGGTCTTTGAGGGAAATGAAGTCACTCAATGTACAGTGAGGTTAGAGGATGAGGAAATGCAAAATGTGAGTGCACCTAGGTACTTGAGTAGCGTGATGAGTAAGGATGGAAGTTTGGAGGATGAAGTGCTTGAAAGGGTATAACAAGGAAGAAAGGTTGCTGGTTCTTTGAAATCAGTGATAAAAAACTGGGAAGTTAGCATGGAAGTGAAAAAGTCATTGCATGATAGTTTTGTGATACCAGTTATAATATATGTAAGTGAAGCTTGGACCTTGTTGGAAGAACACAAGTCAAGAGTGACAGCAGTGAAAGTGAGTTGTTTGAGAGGAGAATGTGGAGTTACATGGAGACAGACTGACAAATGAGGAAGTGAAAGAGCACTGCGATGTGGATGTGATACCTGACACACAACAAAGACTTACTACATGACTGAGAGAACGAAGGAGTAGGCAAACTCCTCATTTTTGACAATGTGGATGTGATACTTGACACACAACAAAGACTTATTACATGAGTGAGAGAATGAAGGAGTAGGCAAACTTCTAATTTCTGACAATCATTTGCTGAATCCATAATGAAGTATGATGAATTTGACTTTTCTATCTTGCTGCTGGTGCTAGAGAGGGATGCCTTCATGTGGTGGCACCAGCATAACCAGGCAGACTGACTAGTTATACAAACATCCCTCATGTCTTTCCCTATCCCACGCAAGGAGGAAGGTGGCCCCATAGATGAAGCGTAACTTCAGTCTGCAGTTTGCTGGGTTTACATTCAGATGAGTCTGGAGTCATACCAACAGGTTAACCACATCTAATGCTCACAAATATTCCATAAATGGTCATATAAAATAGTGTTTTTTTTACATCTTTATCTTCTCCATTTTACTAATACAGCCACATGACTTCTTCATATCACTATATCATATTAATTTTCTTATTTTTTCTGAACAATTTGCATCTCTTACTGATTACTCCACATTTTAACTGAGAAGCTTCATACAAACAATGCAGTTTCAACTAACATGCCTCAGCAGACTTAGTTATGAAGTTTATATATCTGCCTCAGGTGCTGCTTCAGATTATCAATGGCCATTGTAATAATAATAATAATAATAAAAATCATCACCAAGACTTCTCACCTCTGTACACAATTGAAGCAACATAATGAACAACTGCACCTGCTGTATCTGATTCTGTACAAAATGCACAATGTATTCAGTCCAGTGACATACAGTACAGTGCAATCTTCTAATCGCATGTTTCTAAACGGCAAATTCATAATATGCGGCAATGTCGTGCAACAGTTTGCAATATCAGAAATTTGTGGAAATTACACGTAATTCGCAATTGCAACCTCAAAAATGAAGGTTTTCTTATGGTTTGAACATCTGTCATGCTAAATTTGCATAAATGGTGGTGCTTAATAAGTAAAGCTGTGTGAATATGAGATTTCCTCTGTATCATGTAGGCAAATTCTGAAGCATATAAAAATCTTGAATGAGTTGCCAAATGATGCTAAAACGATTAACACCAGCAGTGTTTACTTATTTTGCCCGTGGTTTTAAAGTTTGATGGAGTTTTGGTTGAATTTAAACACTGTTGTTATTCTTGACATCCATACAGTCGGCGCGGAAAGTGTTGACGCCATCTTAAAAAAAGAAAACATTCTTGTGGTTAGCAAGGACAAACAAATAAATTAACACTCACCATTGAATTTAGTATTTACTGGCATTCCCCTTCACCTTTATTATCTTCTTAGGCATCTGGGGAGACTGATGGCATAGTTTTGCAGAACAGATGGACTAAAACTGCTCCATAGCTGCTTGACTGCAGCCTCAAGTTTAGGCAAAGATGATGTGCCGCTTCATGTGCGCCCATAAATTCTCAATGGGATTGATATCTGGGCTGTTTCCGGGCCAATCTTGAATAAAGGGAACCTCACAGTCTGTTAGCCACTGTTTCACTGACTTTGCAACATGTGCAGGGGCAGAATCTTGCATAAATACTCTTGCCTTGGTTTTATCAAAAGAGTCACTTAAAACATCACATAATAGCTCCAAATAATTGTTCTGGTTCACTTTTTCATTTGCAGGTAGAATTACCAACTCACCAACACCATAATATGTAAAGCAACCCCAAGCCATGAGTGAGGCTGGGTATTTAACAAACTTGGAAGTGTACTTAGGATCCAGGGGGTCACTACCTAGTTTGCGGTACACTCGTGATGAAGGGGTACCAGTGACAGTAAATGTTGACTCATCACTCCAAAGCACAGTTTTCCATTGCTCCTCACTCCAGGCAAGATATTTCTTACAAAAATTTACTCTCTTTTTCTTCTGAAGTGCAGTTAGCAGTGGTTTTTTACGAGCACAAAAACTCCTGTAGCCCAGATCGTCATGCAACAGTTGCTGCACACTTCTGACAGACACATCTGCCAGCAACTGAGGGTTCTTTTCTTTTAAATCCTGTGCTGTTAGCCTTGGATCTTTGCTAACTTGCCTTGAGATCAGCTGACAGATCCTGAAGGTTGTCTTACGAGGTCTCCCAGGCTTGGGAAGTGGAGTGGGAGGAATGGCCTCCCCACTGTCCTTGAACTGCTTCACCAGTCTCTGCACTGTCCTCAGTCTAACACCATCTGATTTGCAATAAATGGGAGTTTGTGGCCAGCTCTGTATAAAGTACTCACTTCCACACGTTTTTCCTTGCTTGTGGTTACTTTAGGCATGATGAGAATGTGGTAGGTAACCAAATAACTGTGTTATTTGAGTCAAAACATGCCCTTGTGGTGCATCACACACAAAGACAATCCTCCTCCTGTGGCTGCCCAAACATTACTGAGCCTACTCCTGTGGTGCCAAACCTATCAAGCAGGGTTGCCAGCTCCCGTTGAAAAAGTGTCAGCTCATTTCACATCACAGGGGAGGGTAGTATTGACCCTACTTCACTTAACGCGGAAAACAATGACGTCGGCAAAAAAGCGTCAATACTTTCCGTGCCTACTGTAATTGTGGTAAGGTGGTTTCCATTGGGATATTTAGGCTCACCTCCCTGTGTGGATATGGGCCAAATACTGTACATGAAGCTTGCCTAGCAAACCCAATGACACTCATTTGCAGACCAGCTTTTTAAAATTTTATTTAATTTATTTAATTTTTTATGTGTCCGACTCTGGGCATAGGCTCCTCAGCCTGCTATCAAGGCCCAGCAGTCCTCCTACATACCATACAGCTTGCTCTCTTCACCTTAATACTCCATAATTTCCTTCATGGTGGATCACAAGGGCATTGGAAAAGTCACACAGAAGGTCCATCAGTATTATTGCAACCCAAATGCAACACAATCAAGCCATTAAAATGGTCAAAAAAGCACCAGTAAATGAACACAGCACCCCCCCCCTCACTTTGCGGCTACCAACAGTTTGGTTTGGCAACATCACAATTCGACAATTATCTCGGAGTTTTCGTATGTAGAGATGAGGATTAAAATGGAAATCTTCAGTAGCTCAAATTAACAAACTCCACCACAATTAAAGTATTATTTTATTCATAGTGGTAGGTGGTGGTGACCATCATCCACTCACCTGATGTAGCGGTGCCTACTTCCTCCTTAGCCTTTATCATTCTTTTTCTGTGCCTGCCCTCCTCTATTCTTATTTCTCCCATCTTTCCTGTCACTTCTTATTGCTTGTCTTTCCTTTACAGGTGGCTTTACATTGAGTGACAAGTCAAATGGTTTCCTGTAAGCCAAGAAACCATTTACAATGCTGGGTGGTAACCATATAACCAAACCATACGCGCTCCCTACATGTCTACATGTCAACATGTGGGTTGGTGGAGGGTTAGTGCCCCTCTGTAAAACAAATAACTCAAAGTCAAATGGCTAACCCTTACGGGATTGTGGCGTCTGGCAATAGATAGATAGAGCAGATTTTATTCATCAACCAATCATGTATCACAGCTGGTGACAAGATGTTTGGACAAATCTGCAATCAGCCAGGACCCGGGCTGTGCGGCCATAGCCTGCCTCAAGCCTCGGAACCCCTCCCCCCTCCCCTGTCCATTCAAGCGATGTCATCAGTCAGAGTCATGTGGGAATATTGCAATAAATACTGTTCAATTCCATTAAATGCTTTATTAATTTCTTTTCCAGGTTGTTAGTGTTCGCTGGTGACCAGTTTGATGTAGGATTGGGGGTACGGGGGGTAACTTTTCCAACTCATGAGTATTTTTTCCCATAAGATTAGTTATTTATAAATCGCGAAATTCTCAAATCGCAGCATGTACCCAGTCTCATAAGACTGCGATTTAGGAGATTCCACTGTACTTTATTCTTGCTACCCATAGACAATTTCATCCAACTTAGGAGACTCTGCAAACTGGAGAAGTTAAATATTGCTTTCTCCAACATTTTCACCATAAAAGGTCATTACTTAGTAGTGTAGAATGAAAATCATCTAAAGGTTACAAAAGTAAAATTAAATTTAAGACACCCTCAGACTGAAAAGGCTCAGATTCAAATAAAAGACTGTCAAAAATTAGTTCACTAACAATGTCTGCTGGATAGCCAATTATGTCTCAGTGTTTGCTACACAGATTCCTTGACATGATGATTACCAACACTAATTTAGGATTAATCAACAGTACAATATAGGTACCAGTTGCCTAAATAATTTTTTTTCTTTTTTCTGACTAAATTATATATGAACAAAGACAAAAAATTTTGCTGCGGCTGCAACAGTACTGATATGCAAAATGAATGCTTTCCTAAGGTGCCATCCCACTAAACCTTTCTATACACAAAAATATTGCATTCACACATATACCTCATTTTATATCACTATGTATTCATGGGTGAGGAGACTGTAGCACCAGTCGAGCAGGGCAGTACTCCCAAGGAGGATGGAAAGCTGATGACAGGGAGAGCTGCAGCTCCCGTTTCATCAGCCCTCAGGACTTGTTCCTGACCATCCTCCTTTGCTGAACTTTTTCAGTGTCTCAGTAACACAGAGAGTAGACCAGCATGCTCTCCAATACAAGTTTCTCAAACTGTCAACACCAAACTACATACATGCTACACACTACACTTCCTTTTCAAAAAATCCAAAAAAAAATGGCCCCACCATCTGCCCCTCTCCCGGTGACGACTCTCGGAGCTGCCTGGAACCACTGTCTGACTCACTCCTTCTTCATTTCTGTAACATTCGCAGCCTTTCCTCTAA